>JAUJPO010048262.1:0-15918 GCA_032270745.1 Tiaropsis multicirrata
TGGTTTTCGATTCGCCTTGTGATTTGAATGAATTCAGCTAATGCAGTTTTAAAAGACAATTGATTCGGCTAGCTATAATAAGTGAATTGATTCGGCTAGCTATATTATAAGCAAATTGATTCGGCTAACTGTAATTAAGTGAATTGATTCGGCTAAATTAAGCGAATTGATTTGGCTAAATTAAGCGAATTGATTCGGCTAAATTAAGCGAATAAATTCGGCTAATTAAGCGAATAAATTCAGCTAAATAAGAAAATTGATTCGGCTAAATTCGCTTAAATTCGGTTAATGAGCCAAATTTATTTTTGAGAAGACCCCTAAAGGAAATCTCTTTGATTTTGAAGCTGATACCCTTGGTGGTTGTTTTGACTTTTTGTGGGATCGTGGAAGTCTGGTTGCAATGGAGAAAGAGGATCAACAAAAGTATATTAATTTCATGGCTGGATTATTGCGTACTGGTGCCGTTGGTCTGCTGGAGGTTATGGAGTATAATTCTGGTGCTGAGCCTCACCAGCCTTTTCCAATGTTTGGAGATGATATTTCCAGGTTGTACAAAAAAGATTTTGTCCATGATGAAATTGACCGTTACAAGGCAACATTTGATTTTGTGATAACTTTTGTTGTTTATCAAATTCGAAAAATGTGTTTCAAAGGTAAACAATAAGTAAAATATAAGACATAAAGCTGCACATTCATATTAGTCTTTATGGGAAACTGACAACAATATACCAGGAAATATAATGTAATTTAATTTCCAAAAGCTTAAAGGTTAGTAAACAAAAAGTCTGAACTGATTTCAAAATGCCACCATAGCAATATAAATTCATTTAAAAAACTATAAATCTGTCCTGTTGCGTACACATTCATTTTATTGTCTTGTTTTTATTACGCCAATTATCTAGATTTTTTAAGGAATTATTTCAGTTTTTTTAAATTTATTTTCTTTTAACAGTTCAAATCTATCAATTCGAATCTAGTTCACTTAAATTTTCAATGTTTATTTTTTTCAAATGAATTAGTTTATCTTTTTTCGTTTTACAAAGTCAAAAAAGGCTTAAAATAATAAAAAATGATCAGAAATGGTATATTTTTTTCTTTGTAAATGATTTATATTCATTGCCTTTCATTTGCAGAAATATATTTCATGGTGATGAATCGATATAATATCCTACACTCATTTTCTCAAAGGCAACAAATCAACTGAGTGGGAATTGAACCATTGACTCCATTGTATGCTGGGCAATTACTAGCTGTCGATTCATTACCAATATGAAAATGCACTTAAGTTCTCACTCATCTTTCATGGTTATATATGTTTACTTGAGCTGATTGTTTTTATGTACTACTTATATTACGCAATCTATTTATAATGCAGGTACCAACTCTACTACACTATGATAATATATATTAATTATTTTTTATCATTTGTTCAAACTTTATTTTGAAATAAATTTCTCTTTAGAAAAATTTAGACTTCCTATTTTGTATCTCAGATCAGAACAATCATTTTGTTATTAAACGCTGAAGTGAATTATTTTATTTTTAAGAGGAAAAATAACTTTAAAAACAATGGGTGAACAGCCAGCTGTAAATTCAAGATGGCAAGACAAATGGGATCGAGATGAAATCAGATGGCATAAAGATCATGTAAATGATAATCTTCTAAAGTTTGCAACTGATTTTGTGAAAAATGAAGGAGCCAGAGTTCTTGTTCCATTGTGCGGCAAAACATTGGATATGAAATGGCTTTACGATAAAGGTTGTACAGTTATCGGAGTTGAGGCTGTAGAAAAAGCTGTTGTGGAATATTTTGCGGAACAACAGATAGAATATGACATCAAAGAAGTGGAAGGTTTTCAGGTATTTTCTTCCAAAGACTCTAGAATGCAAATCTTCCAAGGGAATCTGTTCAATTTTAATGAAACAATTGCTGCCGGAAAATTTGATCATTTTTGGGATCGAGGCAGTTTAGTGGCAATTGATAAGGATACACGTCAACAATATGTTGATTTGTTTTCAAAGACCATGAAGAATGATTCTACTGGTCTTCTTGAGGTGTTTGAATATGACCCATCATTGCATTCGGAGCAACCATTTCCTATTTTTCTTGAGGATTTGCACACATTTTATTCTGATTTGTTTACTTTTGAGGAATTTACCAGGGTTGAAGATCCAGCAGGCTCGTTCCTAAGAACAAAGGTTGCTTACACTGTTACAAGGAAGTAAGAAACATTTAAGAAGATTTTTAAACTCGACATGAGTTCTGACTGACATTTTTTGTCTTTGCATTATCAATAATTTATTACTTGGATTTACTTGAAATAGTAAAAAAGCTGACAATATGTTATATTCCAGAAATTACTGCTTGATCATTTGAATATAGAAATGAAAAGGTTGTTATTTCGATCTTTGATAAATTGTTTAAAAATGTTTTTAAGTGCGTAACTGACCCTAAATTATTATCAAAAAAATAAATTTATCCAACCAACCAACCATAATTATTTTAATATCATTGTGCATGAAGAACTACAAAAATTTGATCTGTTGCACTTTAAAGTATGGCATGAATTGTCCCTACTATAATTTAATATCCTTTGTAGAAACTGCATAATTAGATTCTTACACTTTTAAGAAAATAGAATTTCATGTCTTTTTAATATTATTATATAGAATAACAAATATAGCCACACGAGGGCTTCTAACCAATCCTAGATTTACAACTGTTGTGTGTCGAATCTTTTAGGGTGTTTCACCCATGCCTTGTTCAGTTGCTCTTTGAAGATTTTGATGGTTTTTGCCTCTACGACACTTTTTCGGCAATTTATTCCAATTTGGTATACTCCTATAATAGAAGAATTGGTTTGTGCTCCATGAAAGCCATCATCTGCAAAGTTTGGAACTAACTCATAATTATGTCTTCTATGGGGACACGTCCGTGTAGTGATCTTTGTAGGGAGGGTATTATTATCGTAATAATGAATGTGTTTGTATATTTTGTACCATATCTTAAAATTGTCTTCTGAATTCGAGCGTTGGTAGTTCTAGTTCTCGTAGTTGCTCTTCGTAGGTTACAATATCTTTGAACCAGTCTCGTTGCACGTCGTTGAACTCCTTCGATCAAATTTACATGTTAACGGAGCTTTGGTGACCATACCGTTTTGGTAATCACATGTTTTTATTGCTTTATTTGCTGTTTGGCTGATCATCTTAACCTGTTATTAAGTATCAGTAGCATCATCCGATCGTCCAATGGGCCTTTTTTCTGACACAGATGCTACTGTTTTTACTCCTACTAAATACAAAGTAATTGGAAAAGAGGTAAACATTTTTTAATTGGGGAATTTATTAAATGTATTATGAGATACAAAGCTTTCTGGGTTAAACCTGGTAATAGTAAACGACATAAGATACACTTTATTTCCCGAGAAATATAAATTATTTTTGTTTCAGATGAAATTATTAAAGATTCTTTCAGCAGTTACTGTAGCTTCAGCAGTAAGTTATCAATGGTTCAAATTACCCCAACAAGATATAGCCAAAGTGCGAAAAATGCTTTTTAAAAATGGAAAACCTGTTGTTTTTGCGCATAGAGCTGGACAATTTGAAGCTCCTGAAAACACTTTGATTGCCATTGACACTGCTCACAAGAATGGGGCAACTGCGGTTGAAATTGATCTGGATTTCACCAAAGATGGGGTTCCGGTAATCATTCATGATGAAACTGTTGACAGGACAACAAATGGTACCGGACCGGTCAATACGTTCAAGTTAGAGGAACTTAAGAGTTTAAATGCAGCTAAAGATCATCCTTTTATTATTCTTCAAAGTAAAAGGATTCCACATCAGCATGAACAGATTCCGACACTTGAGGAAGCAGTCAAATCATGTCTTGAAAAGGGACTGACAATTGATCTGGACGTAAAATCAAGCCCCAAAAAAGTTGCAGGAGCTTTGAAAGACATTCTTCAGAAATATCCTGATGCACATAAAAATATTTTTGTCACATCGTTCCATCCACAGTACTTGTACACACTGCGTAAAGAATGTCCGGAATTTGCTTTTGGCGTTATTTGGAGACCGCATTACCTGGCAAAAACTATTTCAGGAGAACCACAGTATTCAGCGTTTCACATGTTTTGCATGTCTTTTTTGGATGTTGTTTTAAGGTATCTGATTCATGACTGGGCCTCTAATTTTCTTGGCATATCAATGGCTGTGACCAACAAGAGTGTATTATCTGAGTATTACCTGAAATGCTGGAGAGATCAAAATGTGGAGTTGATTGTGTGGACAGTCAACAGCCCAACTCAGAAAGAATATTTCATGAATCACCTTGGCGTACCTATTATTACTGATTCTGTTTTGGATGATGCTGAATGCAAAGAACAAACAACATGAATAAAAATTCAGGTTTACTACAGCGTGTCTAGAAATGTATGAAATTTTCCGTTATTTCCCCCACCAATAGTCTACCATACTCATTTATAAATATACCAAAAGAAGCGTATTTAAATATAGAATATATGCATCTTTTGGTATATAAATCACCATGCTAGGATGCGTGCTATTGGTGGCTAAAAGTTACGATAAATTCTATACATTTCTAGACATATCAATGGTATGTTTTGACTATTACCACACTTCCCTAACACCCTGTCTGGCAGTGGTCGGGATTCGAACACGAAGCATTGCGGTGCAAGCTTGTGATCAAAACCTTTACACCACCAATAGGCAGAATATCAGTGAGGTATGGCGATAGTAATGTGTACCAATTTTATCTTGACACATCTGCTCGGTGTTGACTACTTTTCATCAATTTTTTTTAATTTTGATTCTGATTCAACAGCTGTCTCAACCAGTTATTTGTTTCTAACTATACAGACAAATAATTTCTTTAAGAATTCTTTCCTTATTTTTTGTAGATATTTTTAATATCAAGTCTTTAATTTTGGGAAATTCTCTTTTGTTGTGATTGACAGCAACCCTTTTGTTAAATAAATTGTTTTTTATAGAAATCTTAAAATAAAATAGACGTTCAGAAAATATTTTTAATGAATTTTTGTATATTATTATAATTATAATTATCAGCATTTCACTTTTTCATTTTGTGAAGGTATTTACATTATCATGGCCTGTCACGCAAAAAACTTTCATAAATAGTAATCATTATAAGAAATTATTTCACACAAATAAATTTTATAAGAAATATTTAACAATGGTGCAAGTTTTAATCTTTGTTTTTTGTATTTTATAATTTTTGATTTATCCCCTACTTACCCCCCTACTACCTAAATTATGTAAGATTTTGTAGTTATGGATCCGATTAAAGTTTTTATATTAATAGCCTCATAACATTGAAACTTTGTTTTGACTGCCTTTTTTGTGTGTCTAGAAAATTAACAACATTCCTATAAGGCTGAAAATAAAATTTTAAAAGCTCACCGGACAAATTGTTTGATTAAAACAGAATCGCGTGTTGAGAGAGAATTTAAAGTCAATCTTATGGCTTTTTCAGTTGGACATTGTCCGATTGTATGACTGACACTTATTTGCAGCCTTGCACAATTTGTATTTAATTTTCTCAATATTTCTTTAGATTTAATAATTAATTCAAAAAGAAGAAATAATTCAAAATTTAAAACCAGAATAAAAATACATAAACCACCACCAATCTCTGGTCACACTTGCCAATGAAAAGATATGCTTTACAATATGACGTCGGTTGATTACAAGGCCAACCTTCGAAAACTATTATCAAATTCATTGGTAGTTTATATTCTATTCATTTTTCAAGCATCTTTATTTTTGACAATGGTCAACTTTATTACCAATTTATGACCCAAGTCAAGGATGGCTCAAAATTATGTAGGAGTGTATTCTTTTACGATAATATAGTTATTGATTATTGATAATGTGAATAGATAATTGATATATTGTAAAACATAATGCACTCAATTACATAATTTTGCGCCATCCCTGTTTACGCTTCTGGGAGCTGATTATTTGTAAATTGAAATGTTTGTAAAGGATCATAATAACTGAATTTGTCGACTTAGCTCTTCCTAATTATGGCAGCTACTCCAGTATTATGTGAGGCTTTTCACCTCAAAAAAATGAAACTTTATTGATTTTAATTTTAGGTGTTCCAGTCTGTTGGTTTTGCATTCTACGGGTAACATATTGATTGCTGAATTGTTGAGATAAGATGCATTTTTGCGATTTAGTCGTTTAGTCATTTGTTTTTGCTTTCTTATCAAATTATTAGTACATCAGTTGCATTGTTCACAGTTTAGCTTCTAACTTTTTTTTAAATTCCTTTTGGATGACAATCAAAATGTTTCATTCCAATAAAAAAAATGAACCTTCTCAGAATTACCTGTTTGTATCGTAACAGTAGCTTCTATTATTTCTGTGATCATGAAATCCTAAATTGTCTTTCCTTAGCATCATCAGGGCAATGTCTGTTATGTTTATTTAAAGGATCCAATTATAGCGCACACCACCCCCTTTGCAAAATCTTCCAGATTCTAATTTTGTGAAATTTACAAAAAAGGTTTTAGTTTCTACCAGACCTACCCTGCCTGCTAGAATCTGACCTGATCATGGAGCAAGTGCTGCAGAAAGTGTTTTTGTTTTAGTTTTTGATCTCTGATTTTTTCTTATTTTCTTTCCAGACACCTTCTTGAAGATGAAGATGAAACTAAAGATCGAGTGGGGCAGTTTATCAATTCTTTCAACCAATTCTGGTCGCTGCTAACAAGAGAGGTATCACTTAAAACTTTTATTAAGCAACGTATGTCCTGATCTTGAAACTTTAAACTTTTTTTGTAAAAAGACTTGCGCTCTTTAGCGTAAAATGAGTGAGAATTTCAATTTTATGGACGTTTTTTCTGACCACCCAGTATACATGACCTGCATGATCTTTATAGTTATACTTGTTGACTGACAGGAAATTAATTTGATGCCGTTTTTATTTCTTGTTAGTTCTTCCTGGTTGTGTTATTGTTAGATTTCTCTAGTCCAGTTTGAATGACTTTTTTAAAATAGTCATTTTTGGTGTAATCGTTTTTCTCGGATAGTCAGCTCACTCTCGATATTTGATAAATATTTTAATACTGACTATAGTCCCTATTTCTTCGGATTTTATCTATCTATAGATCTATAGATATAGAGATGATGCTTACACAAAAATCTTTCTTCAGAATTTTGTTGCTTCGATTTCAATTCATGATATCCATGACGTAATCTTTTATATCAGAAGCATACTAAAATACCAGGTGTTTGCCGTTTGTTTTACAGTTTTAAATTCAATAGTGATAAAAACCCGTTTTTTGGGATGTTTCCGTAGAAAAGATTACATAATTGATATTGTTTATTATGAATTTTGCATAACACTCTTTGATATCAATATATCCGTGAAGGTTCTCAGAAGTTTGATGGAGGCTGTTGCTTTTTGCTCATATTCCTTATTTTAGAAATCAACACTCTCTGTCTCTGTTTAGTGGTTGGAAAACTTACATATAATTCATCTGCCAAATTGAGACCATGTCCTTCTTTAGTACGTAAGTCTCTAAAAATTGCTTGAATAAAAGAGACTAATTTTTGTTTTGAGACTTTACTACGGAAAACTTCAATGGGCTCAATTTGGCAGCTCCAAAGCCTCATTACCTTCACTCTCTTTATGTTTTCTCATTCTAGATCATGATTTTTTTCATTTTTAGCAACAAGAAGATGAGTCATTAATAGTTGAATTTGTTGAATTTGCAAACCAACAAAGACATCATATGCGGATTACTTACCTCTATGAGCTTTTGACTGCAACTGTACAAAATGGCATTGTTTCTGCAAGGTATTATGTTTTGTTTATGTTACTACTATCCTGTACCAAACCCTGCTTTTTATATGTAGCTAACGATTTGTTGCTACCTTTTTTGTCAACAGAAAAATAAATTGTTTACACATCCTCCTCTTAAACACTAGATTAGAATAAAACAATTGAAACTGGTGCATTGAGGTTGTGGATCTGCCAATTTGAGACCACCACGGTAGTAAAGTCTCTTTTAAACGAGTTTGGAGAACGAAGCTCATCGAGATTTGTCTCTTTTTATATTCAAGTGATTTTTTAGAGAGTTTTGTACTAAAGAAACGTACATGGTCTCAACAGAAGATGAATTTTAAAGTTATGTTCGTTGATCATGTTTTATAAAATGACTTGTTTATTCTGACTTGATATGTTATGGTCATCTTATAGCTTTTGTAATTTACCTCTTATAATATTTTCTTCTTTAGAATTTCTTCCGAAGCCATTTTGTCATCAGAGCATTTGACACTTGAAAACGGATTGATCTGGAAATTGAGTTTCGCTTTTGTTGCCACGTTTCTACCACAGATGGACTATAAAGTAAGGAAGATTTTCCCCTCTTTTTCTGTGAACCTTAGGAATACTTTGGAAGCTTAAAAAACCATCCTCTTAAGGCCCGTAGATTTTGTCTCAGTACTCCAACAAAAATAATTTTGTTGTCACGTGATGACTAAAAAGTAAACAAAACATTTACTCTGTAAAACAAAATAGTCTTGAATTGCACAGTAGAAAATTGGAGAAAGCTGTTAGGCCAATGTTAAAATCTTTCTTTAAAGCAGTACTTTTGTCCATTCGCCCAGGTCTGTACGACCCTACCCTACCCTTAAAATTTGGTAAATAAAACTGAGAGAAGATCTTTTTCTTTTATTTACGACCCTTAGAAATACTTTGGAAGCTTGAAAAAACAATCCTTAAATTTTGGTCACTTACTGCATACAAGAATAATGAGATATTTTAATGATGGTTTAATAAGTTCTTTTTCAAAACCAACCGCTCGGCCCGACCTGTTTCCCATCTAACCTAATTAATAATTTGTTTCAATATCATTCTCTTTAGAGTGTGAGATCAGTATATTCCAAATTGTTAACAAAGGTGAAACATGAGCTTCCTGATTCATTGTCGAATTCACAAATTGAACTGTTGCATGATGTGAAAAAGGTAATAAGGTTTAAAAAGAAACTGGTTTAAGAACCCAGTAGACACAGGGCGTCTTTTTAACGTTGTTGAAACAACTTATTATCGTTAAGGCGTCAGCACCCTGTACTATAGGTTCAATATTCAATAGTCATAGATTACAGGCCTATCAACAAAAAGGAATACTCGCTCTATAATTTTTATTGTTGCAGAATTTCCTCTTTAAGACTGTTTTTCTTGTGTAAGTATAGTCATCTGGCTTTTTGCTGAATTGGCAGTGTCTGGGAATCTAACCTGCAACCCATAGATTGCGAGGCGAGTTTTCAGTCGGTAGAACCGATAGAACGACTGAGCTAAACCGGTCACAGTTTCTTATAATAGGATGGTGTTTTTAAAATGTCAAAAAATGTCATCAATTTAAAATTTGTCATTAATTTTCAGGTTGTCATGTTGGGATTGAATCGTGAATCTTCAATCTTACCAAGCTACCTTGTCATCAACGATGTAAGAGTCCTATACATTGTTTATGATGTCATCAGTTATGAAAGAAATTATTTTCTTCCTTAATCTACTACTCTTTGTGCTTGCTTAATTTTAGGGGGGGTCGAATATTCTAAGGAAAATACCACAAAATGGGGAGGGGATGTTAAAATAAAATGACTAAAATATTTAACTTATAAGATTTTTGGATGTTCTGGACCCCAAAAGGCTTAAAATGGGGTCATTATGAAATGATTTTTATCATTCACCAGAAATGGATTGTTAGTTTTTGACCAAATGATGTATTGAAAACTAAAAGTTATGTAGTGCAGTATTATGATAAGACTACACTTTCTCTATTTTTTAGCTAATTTTTCTCTTTCTAGATCTACAAACTTTATCCTGTGTCCAGTTTCCAACCACACTGGGTAAGATATCTACAGAAAACAAATACTACAAACACTACATACAAGAAGAAAAAAAATTGTACCTTCGCCCCTCAAGGCACTGAGTGATCCCACCAGGGGTACTGGGCACTAGGCTATAAAGACTGGTGTCCTTTTTTAAGAAAATGACGGACCACCACCATTTTTCAAAATGACCTAGACCACCATTGGCTTAAAAATAAATGAAGCCGTTGGTTAAATATGACTTTACAAGTCGTGTGACTTCGAATAAGGTTGAACAGTTTTTTTCTGATGACGTAATCTTTTCAAAATAATTTTCAACCACAAAAAAAGTTGAGCGCTGCGCCCGTAAAGAAAAGAAAAGAAAAAAGAAATAGAGATTGTCTGGTTTGCATTTTTAATTTCACTCTATTTTACTCCCACAGGTATTTGGAGAAGAGTTCACAGCCTTTGTCAACACATTTCGACCCTTGGCACAGATGGTCTCCATTACTGGCCATTCGTCGCTAGTTCCGGTTGTCGGCCATTCCGGATCTACAAATGTCTGGAATCTTGAACCGGCCACCCTGAAATTTCCGTTGAAAGGACCTTTACCATATAAAAAGGTAGATCTAGCTTTAGCGTTTTTAAAGATCCCAGGATTCTTTGTTTTGAAGTTCTTTGTTTTGTTAAATAATGCTTAATTGTGGTTAATTTTCTAATAAACGTAACATAATAATAATGGCAATCGAAATAAGCCAATCTTGAAGCGACCTTAAAATAAAAATTCCAGCTTATTCCTTTCTACCATGAGAAGCTTACAAAACCACCTATTTTGCAACCTTTATGATTTTATTTCGATTTTTTAATAACCGCCCAACTTAAAACATAAGCTAGCATAATACATCTTCCAATTTGAGACCCTGTCGTTCCTTATTTAGTACAAAAGTCTCTAAAGATTGCTTGAATAAAAGAGACAAATTTTTTTCTCAATGCTTCATTATCCAAACTCCAACAAGAGACTTTTACTACGGGAAACTTAAGTGGTCTCAAATTGGCAGGTGTACCTCTCAGTAAGAATGCATTTAGAATGATATTGAAAATTTCGAACCTATCTCTCATTGATATCCTCGGTTTTCAGATTCTCCCCCTGGATATCCCATATATCCTCAACATATCTTTGAATTTTCTTTAGAACCTGATCAAGCCTCAGAAAGATCTATTACGTCACGTGATTGCTCAGACCTATTCTCGAGACATGGTTTGTTCAATGCTGGGCCTCAAAAAACAAGTAAGTGTGACTTCGCTCACCTAACATCCTCATCCATCTCATTCATGAGTCTAAAAGAAAGATATTTTGTCTTACAAAGTGTTTTTCTTTTGAAAATTCACAATAATAGCCCTGAACAATGATTTTGCTCAAAATTCTAGGCAAAAAGAAGTGACACAAAATTTGGTAGCAGTTTTTCCCTTAAAATAATCCTTTCGCTGCAATCTACATCTCGAATCAAAATTTAAAGACTAATTCACTTCAAATGATTCGGCAAATTGGTTTTAAGTTAAAAAAAAACTCAATCAACTCATTCAATGTAAATTAAATTAAAAGTTATCTTTCAACCAACAAAATACATAACTAAAAGTTTCGTGCTTCCGCACTTATTGAAATGTATAAAAGAGATGCTAGTGAAAATCTAGAATTTAAAAGGCTAAAAAAGCTATAAAAGAGATGATAATAGAGGTAATTGGACTAATTAAAAAAAAATGTACAAAAGATGTATAAATAATACCACATCCAATTGAATCCCGCTTAAATTTCTTTTCTATCCAATTATCATCAGCAACGTCAAAGATGTGAAGCTTTGGAAGGTCTCTTGGTCGAACTCATCATAGTTGCCATGGAGAAGACAGAGAACGGAGAATCACATCACCTGTTGTGGCAACACTTATCAAGCCAACTCATATTTTTTATACTGTTCCAGTTTGCATCTTTCCCACACATGGTGTTGGCTTTACACGAAAAGGTACAATCTCGTTTAATAGAAGAACGTCTTCAATTCTGGAGTAATAAAATTATATGGAATTGGCTTTTTCAGGAATAGGTCTTGTTATAATGAGGTGCAATTTTGATTTAAAGGGTATTGTCTTTTTTAGAAAGAATTTTTACACCCACCACTTTGAGGATATTGATTTCCTGTCTGAGAGGTCAGCTCATAGAATTTTGTGGATTTCCTGGTACACCAAAATCTGAGGAAAAAGAGGGGGTAATGCAAAAATATCTAACCAACGAACCCTACCTTGCAAACTTGATTAATAATATACCTTTTAATGTATTTGAGGCGAAAGTAACAGCTACTGCTATTTTCCAATCATACATTATTTCTCGAATCTGATTGGTCGAGAAGGACTTTATTAATCGTCAATCGGTAATTGTACAAATTCGGTATCTCAATCATCATGAAGGTATCAATTTTCATTATCATTATTTTTCACCCTTATTTTTTGCAGCTCTCCAAACGTAATTTGAACAAAGGTCGAGATCATTTGATGTGGGTTCTCTTGCAGTTCATTTCTGGAAGCATACAAAAGGGACCAGTAAGTTTGAAATAACGGACTTGTTCGATTTATAGAACGGTTTTTGATTCAAAATGAGTCGCCAATTGACAAAGAATTTTGGGAGACGTGTAGTGTGTCGATATTTTAAGTATCGTATAAAATCGTCATAATTTATTCAAGTTTTTATACAATGATTGTTTTCTTTGAAAAAACCAATCAATTTATCATTGGGAATTGGATATCTATTAAATGAAGAAGAACTGATAATTTCGATCTCATTACGGGCATAAAAGTAGAAGGATTTTCATTACAGTCCGCTGAAGGCGGCCAGACCACCTCCATGTATATTAATTTTCTTTCACACTTTTTCTTTTCTACTTTAGTTGTCGGCATTTTCACCAGTAATGAAGCTGTTTGAATTGCTTTATCCAGAAAAAGAGGTAAAAATCGTATATTGTATTATCCCATTAGCTGGTTAGCATTAGTTGCAAGAAAAAAATTTCTCAATTCTAAAAAGCAAGCCAGATTGACTGGCTTGTGTTGGAGCATCCCTTAAAAAACTATGAATCAATTTGAAGTCATCATAGATTGGTAAATGAAGTGGTACCATTGATGGTAAAGGATCACTATTCGTTGATTTTATATCATAAAAAAATCATATTTCAGTATTCCATAATTTTTCATTTTTAGGGGGGGATTGGCTAAGAAGGGAGGAGATGCTAACAACTCAAATTTTAGGGGGGGTGTTACCCATCTAGGGGGGGGGGGGTGAGATTTTTCAGGGGGAAGTGGAGGGGTGGTGCCCACTATGCACGGATATCATGTATTCTCAACAGTTGGGGTACAGATTCTTTCTAGACCAGACTTCTCTGGTTCTCATGTCAGTGTATAGCACTTTAAAATGATTGATGTTTTCTTTTTTTCTTTTGATTTATTTATTTATTTATTTTTGTTATTTTTTTATTAATTGTCTTTCAGGCACTTCCATATTTTGCAATTGCTATTCGTCCTATTAAAATAATAATATATTTAAATAAAGAAATAAATTATTCTATAAAAAAGACACTGTAAACTGTAGAAGAAAAAGTGGCGAAGTATTAAAGACATCGCTATATCATTTATTTTATTACTTTTCTAGCCAATCCAAGGTGTGACACAGGTCGAAAGTGATTCAAATATTTCCTTTGCGATGGCTTGTATTTGGGTCCACCTCTCAAAAAAGGTAAAATTGTTTTTTGAGTCAAGTGTGTATAGGGTCTTCACATCCTTCCTTTTTAAATACCTAAAAGAAAGAAATTTTCGCAGAATTTAATTCGCGAAACACGGAAAAATCGATTTGCGAATTATTTAACCCCCAAATGTGACCTTTTTAGGCAAATTTAACCCATAAATTTAAAACATAATCCCATAAATTGTGAAATTAAATTCCGGGAAAATTTCTTCTTGCGAAAAACTTTTTCCATAAAATATCCCTTCCCTTTTTTTAATCTTACACTGTCCAAAAATAGGTATCTTTATACGCACAGGAAACCGAATTTTTCATTGATCCGTAAAGAAGAAATGTATAATAAAGGAAAGTAAAAGTGTTCAAAGATTTATAGAAGTTGAAACAACATCCCTTTAGTGGCGTCTCGCTCAGTTTGCACAACGATGTAGAAATAATAACTTGTCTTGATCCTCAAATAACATCCGTGTTACAGTTGTAAAAATGTTAATGACATTTTGCATCGTAAAAAGTGCAATTAAATAAAAAATTCCTTCATCTGCAACCTTCTATTGGATAGAATCGATCACGTGATGTAAATCTTTCCAAAAATTTTGGTTAAAAAAAGTGCATTTTCCTAGGCAGTGCCATTGAAGGAATTTTTTAATTAGATATTGTTGTTCTATAAACATTCATCTGTTCAACTTGTATCAGGCAACCTTCATGCACTTTTCATTCGTGAGATATCGTAGTTCAAAGTACACATATATTTTTCATATAACAGCTTTTTATGAGCGTTCTTTAATCCAGTGGTATCAGGCCGATCTGTGTTCAATTTGCCTAAAGATTAGTAGCTTATTTTTTGAAAAAAAGACCAACATCTGCAGTAAATAGCAATTCAAACTTTCTATCAATTTAGTGGATGTCAAAAAGTGTGTTGATTTCGAGCTAAAAGCATAACACGCACGGCACATATAGCTTTTTAATAGAGTGTTGATTTCAATAGGAAAACAATGGTCGTCTCTGGGGAGCAAGTGCCTTCTAGAGGTAGTTGGTTATCTATTATTTCTACATCGTTGGTTTGCATAAGACAGCCCTTAATTTCTTTTTCTTCGTACAGGCAAAAACGGAAAACGTTCCTGTTGCACTCAGATCACAAATTGAGTAAGTATTGTCAGTATTGTTGGATTAACTGAATTTAACTATAACCAGGCACAGAATGTTGTTTAACGTCCAAACAAAGTTCTTTCAACGTTAGAGCGTCTATCAGCACGTTGTTTAGACGTGGAAACAACGTTGGAATAACGTTGCTCTTTAAGCTGATTCCTCATTCGACGTTTTAGAAAACCATGAATATTTATTCAATATATTTGTTAACAGATCAGATCGATCAGTTTTCTCGTCCATCTCAGGATGACCTCTTTTTAAAAGGCTTATTTATTAAAATATTTGCGGGATCAGCCAACAAGGTTTAAATTGAGTATGTTGTTGGTTTATAGAAGAATCTAAGTTCCAAATTTCATCAATAAACTCACAAGCTCATTATTTTGAAATGTCGCTTTTTCAGGATGTTGGAAACAGCTATCAAACAGAAAGTTGAGGATGGCAATTATCCGGGGCCTGGGTTTGAAGTGTCTTTACTGTGTAATGCTTGTAAGTTGTTGACACGATGTTTTTTGTATTTTTTCTCTTTTACAATTCTCTTTTACAATTCTCTTTAAAGGAAGAAGCCTTAGCTGAAGAAAATTTCGCGAGGTGAAAAAATTGCGAAATCTTTGGAATTAACTTTTGCGAATCGCCCATTTGACCAAAAAATCGCGAAACTTTTGGAATTAACTTTCGCGAATGGCCCATTTGACCACATTTCGCTAAAATTAACTTCGAATGACCCATTTGTTTAGGTTTTTTAACTTTCGCGAAAAAGCCAATTCGAAAATCTTTTTTCCATGATTAGAACACTGACAAGAATCACGTGACTAAATTAACTAAAATTATCTTTGTTTACCACCATTATTCTTCTTAATTTCAATTGGCGGTAAACCTTTAACAGTCAGCGCTCAGGACGTTAAGGTCGGTCTCTACCCGTCGAGCGGATCGCTCTCCTTCTCTTTGTGGTGGAAATTCCTTAGAAAAGATAACGTCATCGGGAAAATAATAGCGAGCGGAAAGAAACAAACTTTTTTCGAAGTTGCGGTGATATGTATAAACGTCATTTTATAAAGCCAATAGCGAGGTTACGCAAGGAGCTATTTATGACCTTAGACGCGTATGATCCAGCCTGTACATAGATTTTTGTTTAC
>JAUJPO010048273.1:0-15907 GCA_032270745.1 Tiaropsis multicirrata
CAAAATCTCTTCATCAGAATTTCACGAAATTTTAGTATAAGAATCCTATATAGTTATTAGATAACATACTAAAATTTCTTTTTAAATTTCCTTCTAGATCCTGAGAAAATTGATATAAACTGCGTGCCTCCAGCTAATGTTGCTGTCTTCTTGCCTCTGAAAATCGGGCCTTTTTGCGGGTCGTAACGAGCCAATGTAAACATGTGACGTCACATGCAACGGGCCTATCGTTGCAATGTTTTGATTTTTTGCATTTGTATGTACGGCTTTTCAGAGGCAGAAAACACGAAGCGCTTGCTGGAAGAAGTCAGTTTTTATTTTATTATTTAAAATCTCTTCATCAGAATTTCATGAAATTTTAGTATAAGAAAGTCATGTCAACTTCATAAAAAATAAGATTCAATTTTATTTGTCTATATCCTCACTCCATGAAGGAGTGAACATGAATTATCTTATTAGATAATTAGTTATTAGATAACATACTAATAGGATATGAAACTGCCAAAAAAACAATTGTTGTGGTTGTGGGTGCTTTTGAGACATATGTGTGGTCAACGCTAAACTCATTATGCAAAAAATTCCATTTGCCTTAAAAGCAAGCATGCCTATTCAAATTCCCATTTGAGGGCAAGGCTACCCTATTTCTGTCAATGGGCTCCTAAATCAGGCACTCAAAAACTTTAGTCTTCCATTCAAAAAGTCAAACAAGAACTTGAATTCTAGGAGGACCAGATTTACTTTCACCAGACCAGGTTGTTTTTTTACGGACTAGTAATAACGATTATGGACACTCCCTTCTAAATTATTATGTACAGTTTTAATCAATCTCAATGCAACTTGGTACACTTACAGTAGTTATTCTTTTTATTTTTCATAAAATTAGTAAAAAAATAAAACACAGACAAAAAATGTCGAAAAAGAAATTGAGATGATAAACTTTGAGGGTCTCCCATGAAGTAATGAGCTCATGGATCGGTATCACTTTTAAACATCATTGAAGTAACATATTTGACTATTGATTGATGATGAAATTAAGACCATTTTCTAACATTGGTGTTTGTTACCTTTTATGGACAGGTGAGTGTTTCCAACCAAGAAAATGAAAAATATTCTGTTAATAATCACGCAAATATATATGAACTGTGATTATGTAGCTATAATCATTAATCATGAAAATGGCTGAACGACACCCTGAAACCTGCCACACCCTAATTTTAGTTTAAGTTCACAGTATGATTTTAATATATCAACACAATTGATTGTAGTATCTTTTTTAACCTCATTATAATTTTCCGGTACATTATCACCTGCCATGTCCATAATAGGCACAGGGTGTCCATAATAGGTTAGTAAACAATCATTAACAAAACATTTATTTTTATTTTTCATCAACTTTAATCTTATTAATTATTCTTGTAGTGTTAATAAATATTGTAGTAGTGAAATACCAAATTCTTTCAAATATTATGCTTTACTTTTTCTTGTAATTGATGATTGAGACCTAGGGTGTCTATAATAAGTGCACTTACCTTATGTGCAAAGATAAAAGAAACTAATAAAACAACTTGGACACAAAAATATATTATCATAATTACAAAAACCTAACTGTCATGAGGCAGTTACACTGTAAAAATAATATAATTAAAGAAGTTGAAATTCTTAATCTGTTTTTCTGGTTCTAAATTCTTTTTTTTTAGACTCAAAGTCATCTAACAATATTTGTTTACTTTTTAGTGTATGGTCACTGAGTATAGAAAGTATGAGTATAGAAACAGGTTAGTCTCTATTCTTTTTCCTAAAAATGATTCACAAATAATAGTGTGTACTAAAATCTAAAAAGACGCAATTATTGATTGATCATTATTTATTATTTGTTTAATGAGGCTTTCAACATCCTTCCATGGTATACCCTAATCCAAGTCTTTATTGATGGAATATTACTTTTTAAATAATGATATACTATGAAAACTTTATTTTCTACTGATGATCGTAGGTTAAATTTTGGTGAAACTATTACTATCTTTTTATTTTTAACTTATTACTTCTCAAAATGGACAATCACTTTTTTTTGCTGAGCAAAAGTCAGAAGATAATTATAAAGTACATGTTTTTCTTTTCAGACACTGCAATATTCATATAGCCTTTCAGTTTATACTTTATATTCCCTATGCAATTAACATTGATTTTCACATACTAGTCCTTGGACCCATTGAGCCGAAGAAACTTGGAAAGACGCTGACTCATGAGCACATACGCATGAACTATTCATGTTGCTTTGCAAAACCACCTTTAGAGCATCATATGAAAAGAATAAATGAGAAATTCATCAAGCTAGACAATTTGGGATTTGTTCGACAATACCCGTAAGTGTTTTGATATTTATTACAATTAAATAAGAAGCCTACCCTAAGCATAGGTCATAGACCTTGCCTTAGTACAAGGATCAGAGCACTAGAATTACAATTAAACATATACATTTAACTGCCTTAGGCCAAACTCTAGTCTTGATATGGACAACAAGTGAAAAGAATATTTTCTTTATATTGGCTGATTTTACAAATTGAAACAAGGAACTCTATGGACACTTTGATCTGCTCCACTACCATATCGGACAAAAACTCTTTTGACTTACTAAACATTAAAAAATTATCCTAAAACCAAGCTTTTTGCCGGACAAAAATGTTAGTCACTTTCAAAAAATATTTTGTCTGACTAAGTTTGGCCCGTGTATTGTTATGTACCCTGTGTACTTTTGAAACATTATTGTTTTGAATGCAATAGCTATATAACTCTTAATAAAGTAAGAGCCAGCCACACATGTTGAGAATGTGAGCTTTGATTTGTATTTTTAAAGGTACAGCCATGTTTACAATTTGGCATTTGGTGAGGAAACGCTTCAAGATATGATTGACGAAGTAAAACTCTATAAAGATATGGGAGGTGATTCCATTGTCGAAGTAACCACAGAAGGTTGTTATTAATGAATGAGCTTTTCCAGAAAAAATCCATACCCTACTGTTGAGGTTATAGCATATCCAGAGAGGAGGGTTCAGAATATTTACTATTTAGGATATCCAGGGTTAAAATCGACATTCTAAACACGGTACAGAGATTTTCTGGATAATCACAATTTGTGTATCAACATTTTTATGTAAACAAAGTCGTTTAAGTTTTGTTGAGCAGTAAATGTTTGTAAAAATGCCTAAAAATGTAAAAAGACGCTCTCTAGAAATGTCCTATAAATTTAGTTTTTTTAAATTACACACAGTTATTCGATCCAATAATTCTGATAGATAGAGTTGAAATATTATATATGGTATGGTTTTACCTTCCTCGTCTGATCTCAATAAAAATCTAAAACCTCCCAATAATGAATGCATTTATACGAAACTTGAGATTAAAGGAATATAATAAGAAGAGTTCTAAACTCTCTCTAAGTTTCAGATGTTAGAGAACTTTATAACTTCGATTTATAACTTTGCACGAAATAAATAAAAACAATGCAAATACAAATAATTAAAGTGAAAGTAAATAAGTAGAAAAGAAAAGGCAATGAAGAGCTGAAAAGCCAGAGTGATGAGAAATGGAGGAGATAGAGACACTGCCTAAAGTCTGGTGCGGATCCTTGAGTGTGTATATACTTGTTATCATCATGAGTATCGTACAGTTTCAATTTACAATCCTCTCTGATTGTTACTTATCAGGAATCGAGCCAGATTACAATTTTCTTCGTGAAGTATCCAAAGCAACAGGTGTAAACATCATTTGCAGTACCGGATATTATGTTGGTCTTTCACTCACTGATGAAGTGAAAAACGCATCAGTTGATGAACTGGTTAAAGTAAGTAAAGTTCTTTTTCATTTTCATTTCATAAGAACAATAAAGTTCGAAGAGGCCTTCTAGTGTTCTTAACTTTTTTGGTTTCAAGCCTTATTAAAATGTTCTTAAATTAAGTCTTTTAATTCATGTGTACATAATCAAAAATAAAAAAAAAAATTGTTATTTCTATACTCTTGATTCTTCAAAGCCTCCAAATGTTCTTAACATGTTCTTAATTTTTTGACGTCGAAGCCTTATGTTCTTATATACTTTGTTCTTACAAAAAAACGTGTACACAAATACATTTATTTATAAAAACATGCGTGGAAAAAACCCTCAGACTCTTTTACTTACTTACCAGAATAGGCGAGTAGCCCGAAATATTGACACTCTGTCGAGGCTTTTAAAACCTTTCCTAAATTCAATTCTAAAAGGTTTTCTTACAGAGAGGGTAGGGTAGGTTTTTTCCATTTCTTATTGATCTCTGGTTAAAGTAGATTTTTTCAATATTAATCTCTGAGAGGGTAGTCTCTTTTTATGTAGATAATATAATCCAGAATCGTTTTTTGTAGAATATGGTTAAGGATTTGACGGTTGGTCGAAACGGAATCAAAGCGGGTGTAATCGGGGAAGTCGGATTACAGTATCCAATGGCTGACGTTGAACGAAAATCTCTCATCGCTTCTGGAAAAGCTCAGGTAAGGGTATTACTGCCAAGTCAGATTCATTACAGGGTGGCCACTAGACCCGGAAAGTCCTTGAAAGTCCTATAACATCCTGGAATTGATTTCAGTCCTGGAAAACCATTCTGATATTTTCAAAATTGGATTGTCTGTAATTGTCTTTATCTTGAATTATATGACAGTTTTAGCCATTATGAAGAAGGTAAAATCTCAAAGCCCAACCATAGCGGCGGGTCCTCCAATTCTTGGTTTTCAACAAAATAAGAAACATTGGATACAAGTAGACTACTGTTGAGTGACATTCTATTCTGAAAATATTGGGAACTTTTTTTCAATTGTCCTGGAAAGATATGAAAAACTCCTTGAAAAGTCCTGTAATTTGACTTGGTTTTCTGAGTGACCACGGCATTAGCACTCAAAAGAATGAAGCAAGTACTTTGATAAAAATTTCAAATTAGCTAATTTACCTATAATTAATATTTGATTATCCAATTTTGATACGGCTGATGGAAATAAACACCTTTAGTGCATGTAATAGTGCATGAAGCTGCAAAAGTTCATTCGTGTCAGTCGAACAAACTAATACTCTGCAATTTGAAAATTTTGCGAGGTCTTCTGAAATAGATTATACCGGGTGTGGTTGCTACAAAGAAAATGTCCCTATTTTTCAAAATTTGAGGCACATTTTTGTACTGTAATACCCGAAACAATCTCAAACTTTGCAGAGGTTCTTCTGTTGTTTACCAAGTGTATTAAACCGTCATTTTTCTGCTCCTCTTTAACCCTGAGGACAAATCTTTTGATGTTTCATCTCTCTATTTTCTTTCGTCGGAAGAATAAATTTTTTTTCCCTTGAAAAACACAATAATGAACGATAATTTCCCCTTAACCACAATAATGAACGATAATTTCCCCTTGAAATACACAATAATGAACGATAACTTCCCCTTGAAAAACACAATAATGAACGATAATTTCCCCTTGAAAAACACAATAATAAACGATAATTTCCCCTTGAAATACACAATAATGAACGACGATTTCCCCTTGAAATACACAATAATTAACGATAATTTCACCTTGAAAAACACAATAATGAACGACGATTTCCCCTTGAAAAACACAATAATGAACGATAATTTCTCCTTGAAAAACACAATAATGAACGATAATTTCTCCTTGAAAAACACAATAATGAACGATAATTTCCCCTTGAAAAACACAATACTGAACGATAATTTCCCCTTGAAAAACACAATAATGAACGATAATTTCCCCTTGAAAAACACAGTAATGAACGATAATTTCTCCTTGAAAAACACAATAATGAACGATAATTTCCCCTTGAAATACACAATAATGAACGATAATTTACCCTTGAAAAACACAATAATGAACGATAACTTCCCCTTGAAAAACACAATAATGAACGATAACTTCCCCTTGAAAAACACAATAGTGAACGATAATTTCCCCTTGAAAAACACAATAATGAACGACAATTTCCCCTTGAAATACACAATAATGAACGACAATTTCCCCTTGAAATACACAATAATGAACGATAATATAATAATAATGCAATAATACGAGATTTTTATAATTATAATAATAAACAAATTTTACTCTATTGTGCTTAATTGTAGGGCTGTCGAATAAGCAGGGTGGTCGGTGTTCTGAGGAAAAACACAAAATTAAATGACCCACGGGGGGCATTCAAATATTACTTCTACTGACCTTTTCATAAATTACGTCACAAACAACGACTGCCTCGTTTTCATACAATTACACAGAAGGTGATTGATTATGTCTCGCGAGACTCAAAATGACACATCTATTAATGGAATTAAGTTTTGATAAGCTCCCTTGGGATATCGGTTACCATAACGCTCAATTCAAAACGAGGTAGTCTTTGTTCACAATGTAATTTATGAAAAAGTCAATTGTTTTATTCAGGCCCAAATGAAATGTCCATTGATCATCCATCCAGGACGATCGGATAAAGCACCTTACGAAATTATCGATGTTTTAAGAGAATCAGGTGCTGACATCAGCAAAACTGTCATCTCCCATCTGGATCGAACGTTAAACACGTGTGAAAGTTTATTAAAGGTGAGACGAATTTATTTTTGGATATCGTTTTTTTACACAGGTTTTGCTTTCTAAGTCTTCATTCATCTTTGTAGACGGGGGAGGGGAGTTAAAAGTGAAAAGAGCCAATTATTCATAAATTTTCATAACTTGCACATACTTGTCAGGCCAAATTAAAAAAAGGCAGGACAGCGTCCGATGGAAACTAAAAAGGACACTTTTTGGGGTAGTTTTGTACAAAAAGACTGTTTTTGCTACAAATTTTAACATATCATGAAAATTTTGTGAGGGGCAGCGTCAAATAATCGGACGCTTAAAAGGCATAAAAAATTTGTTTTCAACTGCTATTGTTTTGTCCAATGATCATATTATAAGTTGTCTAATCTTTCAAAAACCAAAACGTGGGTTAGTTTTTTTCAAGACGGGGGTAAACTTTTATATCAGGGAAAAAAACCAGTCAGAGCAATATTGAGGATAAATCCAAAGACTTGCTCCTAACGTAGCCGTTCTGGCTCAATTTATTGTTCATTCTGATGGGTGATACATTAACTGTAGTTGATAAGATGGTGGAAAATTGGATTAACAAAAAAGTGAAAAATTTTGGCTTTCATTCACAACTTTCATACCTTTTGTAAAGAAATTTGTTTTCTTTAATAGTCTTTCTAGGTTTTGATATCACTCAGCATTTGATTGACTGGAAGCAGTTTGGGGTTTTTTGGGTGGTGACTTTAGAGTATTGTAGTTAAGATTAAAAGCTAAATCCGATTCACAACCTTGGTGCCTTTTTGCAACAACAAAAGAAATTATTGCTAAGCTTTTCGGACTGTGTCCATCATTTTGTAGACACAGTCCGAAAACTTAGCAATAAATTGTTTTTATGAATTTTTAAATTCTCTTGTTTTTATTTAATATGACATGGCATACTTTGGCACAAGAAAATTTTCGTAAAAAGTCACAAAATTGTTGTTTCCTTGGTAACTTTTTCACAATTATTTTTCAGTTTGCAGCCTACAGTGATTGTTACTTGGAATTCGATCTGTTTGGAATTGAAGTCTCGCATTATCAGTTTGACGAAGAAGTTGACTTTCCATCAGACGCCCAAAGGGTGGAAAGAATCAGGGCATTAATCGAAGGCGGATATGAAGATCGGGTGGTCATTGCGCATGATGTTCATACCAGACATCGTTTGGTAATTTAACAAACTACCTTTGACTTAGCCTGTACCAACCCTATTTGTGTAACTAACGATAGTAACAGTAGAGTTTGTTAGTAAAAATCGGTCCGCTATGCGGGCTTGATGCAGGCTACTTTTGATTCAAGCTCCGCCCAGATTAGATCACAGAGCTAGTATGTGTTCGAAAAGGTGTGCAATGTTTTCATTGTTTTGCTATATCGTTGAAAAGATATTCAAAAAGTGGTATCTTGTAACTATCACCTGAATTAAAATTATTCAAAAATGTTCCTAAAAGTGAAGAAAATCGAAGAAATAAAGATGAAAATTGCTACTTTTCATTTTAAAAAGGTCAAGGGGAAATAACTTTCACATCATTTAAAAGTTCTTTTGATTTTCGCATCTTTTCTGGCGGCTGTTTTCGAATGATGTTCGTTAGAAACATCACACGTTTTTTAATGTTTTAAATATCGTTCCCATTGTATCATCATGCGACGTATGGTATTGCTAAAAGAAACCAAACCAAACTTACTGTGGACAACACATTGAGAATTTTTTCACAACAAAGCGTCCCTACTTTGACGGACAGCTTTGTTATGAAATATTTCTCAGAAATTAATACCAATGTCGGGATCTTTGGCTGCAAAATCATTTTTCGGAAAATTTGATTTTGCAAATTAAATTGATGTAACTCACCCCCTAAATTGATGTAATTCACCCCCTTAATTTGACCATAAGTTTGCTCCAAAATCCTATCAATCGTGAATTTAATTTCCAACAAAATTTCTTACCTTTTCTTATAGGTAATCCTCATGTCTATTTTGTTTATGTTTACTTCAGGCAAAATATGGAGGTCATGGCTATGGTCATATCCTTGAAAATGTTGTTCCAAAAATGTTAGCGCGTGGTATCTCACAGGAGGTTATTGATAAAATACTTATTACAAATCCAAAACAATGGTTAACATGGTAAGTAGACCATATGTGGTATATGGTCAACTCGATACCATTTTTATTAAATCTCATCTCAGGATATACTCAGCTGAAAAAAGGGGATTGGGAACCTCCTTGAATCTTGATACAACTGGTCTTGGTAGAACTTGGGAACTCGTTCTTGATATCACTATGGGACCTTGTCTTCTTCATCGTCACTGGTTTTGTATAAACGATGGAGGAGAGTGCAATTCTTTAATTACCTTATATGGAGACTGTATATTATCAAGATAGCCTACCTCCAAACTTGAACTTGAACATCATGTGCACAACAGCAAGTTTATAGAACCAAAGAATCAGGATTTTGATATTTTTATTAGTTCGCGGATATTGTTTTTCGAGAGATTCAATCTCTTTTAAAATCCCCGAAATTCGACAATGAAATTGCCTGGAAGTTTCTGCTTAGTTTCTTTAGCAAGAGTAAGATGGTCGTGTCATGTTTGTTCACTTATAAATAACACCCCTAACACCCACCCCTTCGGGCGGGCGATAAATAAAGAAACATCAAATGCCATGGGGAGATCACAATCTCAATTTTTCCAAAAATAATAAGAAATTCTATTGATTTTTGTTCGAAAGATTAATATAGATGTCAGTGGGGATATGAAACTGTTTTATGTTTTTTTAATAGGGTCAACCCCTTTTCAAGCTAAGCCGAATTTACCATTTGAGATATTTTGTACAGTTTAAATGGAGTAGGTCAACATTAACAATTACTGTTGCTCCCGTGTAAACACAATTTTTTCTTAGACTCATAGATAATTGTTAGATATTTTTTTAACCTGCTTTTTACAATCACTCATTCATTCAATCCATTATGCATTACTCTTTTTCAAGAATACATCCAACACTGAGAACTGATATTTGAGTAAAAAAATTCTTTCTTTCTCTAGTTAGTTAAATGAGGTTTTATATGTGAAAATAAATCAACGGCAAATATTTTACCAGAATGGGTTGTTTCAGAAAGAAATGCACGGAATTTTCCAAGGTTGGGAGTGTCGTCATGTTCCCAAGGCAAAATCCAACCCGAATTTGGCGTTTTCCAGGGAAATGGCTTGGAATTTAATGATTTTTCGTGTGTGTATATCAATCCGCTGGGAAATTTGTATTCATTTCATTTCAAACATGCCATACAAGAGCGTTCGTACAGAGCTTGTTTTTCTGTTTTTGACCTTTTTTCCTGTTTTCCTGTTTTTTTGTCAGTTTTCAGACAAAAATCCTGTTTTTATGTTAAAATTATCAAGCATATGCTAAGGGTAATACCAATTGAAATATTGGAATATAAGAAGCATATTGGAAGCATTAATTGACCTTATTAGAATCTCGGTGATTTTGATTTTGCTTCTCAAAAAATAAAGATCAAACTACCGTACCGTTCTTCGTTTCTTTGATGATGTTGATAGCTTTGCAGCCGACAACGTTAACATCAAAAAGTGTTGAATCCATAACAGGGCCCACGCTACCGGGGGGGCCAGGGGGGCCATGGCCCCCCCACTTTTTTGCAAAGTAAAAAGAATTATGATTTCACAAAGAAATCACCGACAAAATCTCTTTAGTGGACGTTGCTAATGAGTTTGTTGCAACGAGACCAACACGCAAAGATATTTTTGGAAAGTTTTCTAACAATGATTTGTAATATTTTTTTGTTAATATGTTGCATGTTACTGATCAAAAGAAATCATTTCGAGATTCTTTTCAGCATCTCTCACGTCTCATTTCTGGACTGTAGCCCTTGGTGAACAATCACCTTTTTCGACATAGTTATAAAGACAATAAACAGAAAAAACAAGCCCGTTATAGCCCTTTCGGGACCTTATAATTTCAAAATTTTCTGGCTCAAACCTAACTGTTTAGTATTTTTTGGCCCCCTCACTTTCAAAATGGTTGCGTGGGCCCTGTTCAAAGTAAAGTATCCTTTTCCACCACATTTTTGACTTTCATATTTCCAATGGCTTGCTTATGTTTGACATCTATAAAGCATTGGGGGATGGGATATAGTATATGATCAATACTATATCCTTTGATAGAGATGGCGGGTGTCTCATGGGAGGCAGATAGTGCTCGCCAAAGGTACCGCACCTGACTCTAGGCATTTTATTTTGTCTCTATCTCATCCAGGGCTGTTGTAGCGTTGTAGCTCTGCCTTCAATGTTTTACTTGCAATTCAAACAGCATAGATGTCTACATATTTGGTTATCATCCATTACCCGCCCTCTATATATAAGAATTTAGCTTCAGCTCACCATATATTGATCGACTGTTGTTTTCTATACTACATACTATTGTAACTTATATCATATTACATACATACTACACATAATTACACATAGCACAATAACATAAAAGGAATAATTTTCACCTTCCAGAATATAATAACTCACTACCAAACTAAACAAAAACTAAAACTACCACTATCACAAACCATTGATTTGATCATCAAATTATTATAACGTCCATATCACCACTATTACATCCATATTACATCCAGTTACAAAATCTATAATACACATTATCATAATTCCATTATACCACTGTATTAACGGTAAAATTCGCGTTATTATGCGGAACAACCTTGTTGTGTCATTGACATAACACTGTTGCTTTGCATAACATATAATTTAAGAAATTTGGGCTCATTCGGAGCACAGGTTTGAATTAAATGTGGTAAAAATTTCAGTGTTTTCAAGGCCAACATTTAATTATTCTCTAAAGTAAAGGGTAGCAGTAAAAGTCAGTGTTTTTTTCATTTGGACCAAAAGTGGCAATTCGAAGAAGTTGAAATCAGTTTTTTATTCATAAAATACTCATTTTTTTTTAAGAACGGAATAAAACTTCGTACAAGGTCAAGAATCTAGATCCTTTATCATTTGGCATCATTGTTAAGAGTTATTTATCTTGGATTAGATATTCCATGAATTATAATTTTCTGAAAGTCCACTTGAAAAGTTTACAACGGCGTTCAAACTTTCAAAACTATCATAAAAACTTTTCAGATCACTGAAAATTCAAAATGGAGTTAAGAGTGAAAAATAATCAAAAATTTCAAAATAAATTGAATCGACATTCGGTTCAAAACTAATGGCTCGATCTAGTCTAATATTTAAATAAAAGAAGTTTTCAAACATTGGAAGAGCTTATAAACATGGAATATTCCAAAATTTGTTTCGAAATTGGACGAAATTTGGGCATTTTGGTTGACTTTTTTGTTCCCAGATTCAGTGGAATAATGGGATCCATTGAGACCCTTTTTGGAATTAATTTGTTTCTCGTGTCAGAATTCAATACTCTCAGAATGACTTTCAGGTAAAAAGGTTTGAACAACAAGCGCCAAGAATTATTCATGATTCTGACTAGAAGTGCATCATTTCACAGAAAAACGGAATATTTGATCCTTATCAGCTCTCGTAAATTGATGGAAAATTGATGGAAATCTATCCTAAAGTTGTGGTAAGTTCCATTTCGGATAGATCATCGCTCCTTCTTCTATTTTTAAAGAAATAGTTACAATAAAATGCAAACATGAATAATTATTACTAAATTTCCACTTGTCAACTTAATTCAATTTGACGGTCATTTCTTACTTTACCGTCCTTATCCTTATCAAAACTCGAAAAAGCTAAATATCTCGAGTGCGCTAGTAAGAAATATCATCATTTATCGAACACATTTAAGTTACAGATTACTTGAAATACTTCTTCCTACAATCCTCCAAAAAGTTATATTTTTTCAAAAAAAGATAAAGATGAACTAAAAGCAAGGTCTCAACATCAAAGCCTAATCATATAAAAATTTATCTTTGGAATATTCTGATCAATTCACTTTGAGAATATTTCTATCCTTACTTTAACTTTAAACTTAGATAACTCAGGATTGTCCAATGGTTTTAAACTCGGAGAAAAAAGATCGGAATTTTCAATCCTTTATGAACTATTAAAAGAAAATCTTTTTTTACTTTTAGTAAACTAAATTAAACCTTGTAGAGACTCATACTTTATCATACCCTAAAATGCCACTTTTGGTCAAATTGAAAAAAACACTGACGTAAGTATTTGAAATTGCAGGGGGGGGGTGAAATAGTTTAAAGAAGGCAATAAGAAGTTAAAAGGGAAAGGATATTTCACAACATGAGTTTACCTTTATCCAAATACGGTTACTTTGTAGTTGTATTTTTATATCACTCTGTGGGATCGATTCAACAGTTCTTTCTTTTCCCTTTCCTCGGCAGTATTTCCAGGAAAAGATCTCCTTTACAAATTGTCGATCCACTAAAAAAACAATCTCGTTAGCAGTGACCATTTCAACCCTATTAAGAAAAATATTTGATAAAAAATAAATTTAAATAAAAAGAATTGTTTTGCAATTTATCAAAAAAATTCACAATAGAAAGAAAAACGAGGCAAAACCAGCCTTATTCTCTTTGTCGTAAACCACCATCCGGGGGTCCGGGTGAGGGAGTTCCTAGACAAAGATTGGTACGATAAGGGTCCTCTTCTCAGACTTACTTGTCAACTCGGAAACGTAGGACACGCTTTTTTATAAGAATGTACTTTATAAGAATATTCATGACAAAATTAGTTAAAACTTAAGAATTTACTAAGAATAATACCACCTTAATTTTTTTCAAGGTCAAATTTTTATTGGAAAATTATTCCTAAATATCTAAAGAGAATCTAAAATCTTCTCTAGCTATGATCCAGCTGGTTTATTTATTTTTCTCTTTCAATTCAAGGGTTTTTATATCACTCATTTAGCATTATTCAGATTAAGGCTGATAAAAACTTGTAAGAAAATGTTAAGAATATCTTATGATGATTTCGACTAAAAAGTTATGAATATTCATCATGAAACCAAAAAAACTTTTCTTCAAAAGGGGACACCTTGGTGAAAGAGACTTTCGAAGCCATAAAAAAGTAGCCTTACAGCTCGCACATAGCCGTCACCTTTTGTAGTCCAGTACTACCGCCCGTGGCATTAAAAGTTTGATATTTCCTCACAGAAAGTACAGTCTAGGTATTATTGGTATTATAACTTAACATCAAAGAAGAATCATTAAAATTATCAAGTTGTGAAAGATCTAAACATCAAAGTGGAAAAGAATCTAATTCGTTGAAAAAAAGGGGTTGATAAAAGCCCGGTCTTCACTCCAAAGCGAAACTTTAGCGCATTATGTCACTTTATTAAAAAAACCTAACTCCTAAACCTAACCTAATATAACTATCTCAGTGGAGACCAACCCCAAAGTGAGTTAAATAAAATGTTTGTCTTACGTCATCTTGGCTAGTCTAGAAGAAATCGAATCTGAAACAAAAAGAGATACAAGGTATCAATTAAACATGTTGTAATTTATTTCAAAGCTCTTTGAGGCATACTACTTTTAAGCGACTGTGGCCAAGTGGTTAGAGTGCTCGCCTGCCGTGCCAAGGTTGTGGGTTTATTCCCTAGTCGGGTCAGACCAAAGACCTGAAAACTGTCACGATATTTTTCAATTATTATATTCAATTAGTTTATGACTTTGAGGGTAGTATGCTAATTTTCTTCATTAGCTGAAAGGACTGCTCATACCCCCTCCCCCTAAATGTCAACCTATAAAATTAATTTTTAGATTTTGGGAAATATCATTCACCCTAACCCTCGGCGAGTATGTGGATGTACAGTTTATGGGTACCCAATTTCGTACTCTCTGGTCTCTAATAGACATAAAAACAAGAAATCAGTTTTACCTTCAATCCATTTGTCCCCTTTTTCGTTCTTGAAAGCTGAAACATAAATATACTTTTGTGTAATGTTACCCTGTCTGGCAAAAGGTTTATTATCAATCAATAAGTAATAAATTATGTAGTTACGAAACATTTGGAAACTTTTTCGTAACGAATTATTTAAAAATATTCTTATATTTTGCAAAATCATAAGAATACTTCACCTTGAAAAAAAAGACATTAAACGTTGCGGTAAAATTATGTATATTTTAAAATCATTGTTAGCAGTCTCAAGAATTGGGGACTGGCCTTAATAAAAGGCTGCATTAAACTTCAGATACCCTAACTAAGCAAACTTAGACAAATTTATCAACGGGGTAGTTTGTATAAACGACTGGAAGAAATCAGGATTTGGATCTTGCGTGAGATCCAGCAAACACCGCAAGTTTCTGCAGGGTCAAAAAACAAAATTAATGTTTTCTAGAACAAAAGAAACTTTTATGTCTTGTAGCCAATAAACATTTTCTTCAATACCTCGTTTTCCTTCCTTTATCATTTTAGTTGTTTAGATGCTAGACTACATTAAATGAGTATAAAAGTGGGGCTGATATGCCCTGATGTGGGGAATTTCAATCCAGTCTCAATTCAACCTTAATTCCTAAATTTAATAAAGAAAGGGAAATTCATACGTCAAACTAATTTCAGTCAATTTCGTCAACCAAGTCAGAATTAATTTCCTCAGTTCCTCTTTGAGCCTTTAAGATCTCGCAGGCTTACCTTCACAGATGCTTTGAGCAGGGACACAGAAACAGAATACCCGAACTAAGCAAATGCCATGAGTGATCGTGATCACTGGTGAGGTTAAATTAAGTCCATTGTCTCGACAGCAGTCGAGCAATGATGATGAAGATCAAAACTCAAAATGAAAAAAAATTTCAATGAAGTTTTGTACCTTCAAATTCATCATGATCTACTTTATCTGCCATCTCATCCTGTATACCTTGAAAGCAAAAAGATTGAATATAATTATTTAAATTTATCATAATTTATATACTGTAATTTATTTGTAGAAATTTTCAGAGAGTTTTCCTTTTACTGAAAAATTTAATCGATAAAGTTAAGTACTGGAAACAAGGGAAGGGTTTGGGCTACTAATATGTATTCTGAATCTTTAAGGTAGGTGAAAAACTTACTTTTCAAATGTTCTGACTTTAGTTGATTATCATTTTTGATTTCCTTGATAACCTTTGTGTTCTCTGTAACGTCATCTTTGATATCTTTAACATCTTTTTCCAACTGTAATAGATGTGCTTGTAAAGCTGTTACAATTGTCCTTAATGTTTTTTGGTCTGCGTCTAAGTTACAAATGAGCTGGTAACTTTTGTCTAAGGGACAACTCTCCAGAGATTGGAACATGTTCATCTTGCTGTATTTCAAACCAACAAGGATCACCT
>JAUJPO010048284.1:0-15901 GCA_032270745.1 Tiaropsis multicirrata
ATTTTATCGGTGACCTTCCCGCTATTTCCCGCTAAACATAATCCTGCTAAATACCGGTACATACACCGGTAAATATCAGGTTTTATTGGTAAATTTAGCGGGATTTATTTTGTACTCTTTTTCCCATGAAGCGTCACATATATTCAATTTTCAGTTTCAAAAATCGACCTTGGAAGAATTTAACTTTTTTCGCCTTTCAGAGAAGAAATCGATAAGCTTCTTCAAGAGGAGCTGGACTTTCTTCAAAACTGTTTACAAATCAATCCAAAGTCGTATGGAGTGTGGAACCACAGAATGTTCACTATGCTGAAAATGAAATCACCGACTTGGTTTCGAGAGCTCAAACTTTGTAATCTGTTCCTGCAGTATGATGAAAGAAATTGTAAGCGTGTTTTGTTAAATCCTATTTTCTTTTCATATTACAACAGGGCTTGAAATGACAAAAATGTTAAAACGGTTGGACAAAAGTTTCCTATAGAATTCGATTTTTGTTGGAAAAGTCGGATGTTCAATGTATTTTCAAGCTTTCAGCTACCGACTTGAATGTTTTTTTTTTTTTTAATTTTGAAATTATTTATTTTTATACAGTCCATTGCTGGGATTACAGACGATTCGTCGTCAAACAATCCAATGTCTCAGCAGAAGAAGAATTGAAATATACAACAGAGAAGATTAAAGAAAACTTTTCAAATTATTCATCATGGCACAACAGGAGCAAGCTACTTCCGCAAGTTTTTCCTGATGAAAGCGGCAAAGTTAAAGAAGAGGAACTATTGAAAGGTAATGAAAAGTAACATCACTCAAAACGTTGTAGATTTTTTTTAATTTGTAGAACATCAGCAAAAACACATAAAAACTGCCCTCTAAACCCCACTCAATGCTTTTGAAAGTGGTTTGTTTGCATCTGGTAACAATAGCTGACCTTATTTACATCAACTTTGAAGGAAGAAGCTCATTTCTAAAAGTCTACGGACCTTTTGTCTAGCATTGAGGGTCTTTGAAATTCAAAAAAATCTTTGTAGCAATGTTGAAATTTTTTTTTTATCAGTGACTTTAATTTGACCAAATAATGATAATATAGATTTTATTGATTGCTTTCATCAAGATTTAGAAATTTTAAATATCATAATGTGTGTTATGTGTTTTATTTTTTAGAATTTGAATTGGTACAAAATGCATTTTTCACGGATCCAAACGATCAAAGCGCATGGTTTTATCAGAGATGGCTGCTTGGTAGAAGTAAAGAATACATTGTTTTTGAAAGATTTTCTCATTTTTTTATGGCCTTTCAGAAGCTGTTCAAAAATAATTTCATCAAATTTTATTTATTTAGAAAAAGAAACACCAAGGTTGATATCCCTCATTGTAAAAAGATCCTCCAGATCTTTGATTGCAACTTTTTCACAAGATGTGAAGGTAGTTTTCTTATCGGTCATATGATTATCGTAAAAGCTTCACTTTCTCAAAAACCACACATAGAAATACCTCTTATATCATTATTTTCTATCAGAAATATTTTACGTCACAAGGTTCAAAATAATCTGAAGTTTTTCTTTTTGGATAAAGAACGTTATCATTCTTTGAGTGAAGTGAGTCTACTTTCAGTAAGAGTTCAGCAAACAATGCAGTTAGGCCAAATCCAAAAAGCAGTCAAAGTTTTTGCGACCAGTCGGGTGACTTTTTTTGCCCACCTGGTTTCTGGAAACAGACCCATCATCAAAATTTTCAGTTTGAATTTTCATTTTTATTATAGAAATGTGATCTGTGTGAGAGTTGTTCAATATCTGGCCAAGATAACAAACTAGACTGGAAACCATTAGTACAAACTCACTCAAATGTTTCACATTCATGGGTTAGTATGATTTGAACTGTGAAAATTTGATATAGTAAACAACCCACTTGACAATGTATGACTTTCTAATTCATTTAATAAAGAATAGATGATTCAGGATGATTCGCTATGGTTATTGAGTCATTCATGTTGTGCTGGCATTCACAAACATTATACATCAAAAGTGTAGATCTTTTTTACAATTTCATAACGCACTTTTCGTTTTCCTGATAGATTCTCTTTCCCACTTGATGTCGAGACTCTGCATGAACTTTGGATATTCACCTTTTTCATTGATTTCAGGCATTTACAAAATATTTTGAAATAATTACGTTTATTTTTTTTATTTAAAAATATTACCCTAAAAATATCATCAGGATTTTAAGTTATTTTTACTTACTATAATAGGTTGGTCAATTGAACCTTACAGCTAATGAATCCTCTGTTTGTATAAAATTCCCCAAGATCACTATCGATCAAAATTATGTTGTTGAGATAAGTGCAGGTGCTGTATGTCAAAAGTCTTGAGACTTTCAATATTAGCGAGGTTACGCAAGGAGTTATTTAGGACCTTAGACGAGAGTGTGTCGGTCTGTTCATAGATTTTTGTTTACAAGTCTTTTTAGACGAATTGTGTACAGGTCTAAACACCGGCATTTAATGGTCCTAAATAGACCCTTGTGTAACATCACTATCACTTTTTGAAGTAATACTTTTTTCATCAATCGAAGAACTAATTTAATGAGATTTAAACCATGATCATTCAGGGCCCATAACATTTAAAATCATTTTCCATTTTTGACTTTAGACCTAGATTCAGCACATTTAAGTTGGGAAAAGCATTTCAGAGATGAAAGAAATTTATTTAGGTTAGTCCACTGTTTTTTTTTGAAGAATAAAATCATAATCATGATTCTCTTTTTTATATTTATGTCTAAAAGATTCATGATTATGTCATACAGTAGCTATGGGCTAATTCCTTTGAAGTCACAAAAGTCATATGAACACCGAGAACACTCAAGTTGTGTCATTTTCCTAGTTCGTTTCATGCTTTATTTGTAAATTAAAAGTCCCAAGAACACCATACCTTTTGAGAAGAAGTGTTTGTGGTGTTCTCAGTGTTCACTGCAATTCTAATTACAAAATACTCTTGTTTTCTAATGCCATCATTTTCACGTTCCATTCGAGTCAAAATGAAAGTGTTTACGGCAAATTTATTTCAATGTTTGCCGCCATTATAGTGACGTCATAAACGTATAAACTAGGGTTGCGTAGGAGAAATTATGTCAATACGATATTGCTTGATGCGCGTTAACGAGTGTTCGCTTCGTCTCGCTAGTCCAGCGAGTTTGGGTAAGTAAGACCTACTTTCACTTTTTTTAAACTTTTGCAATGGTGGTGTTTTGGTGATCGTTCGTTTCGTGTTATCAAGGTGTTAATTGCATTGAGAGTACTTGCTGGAATTTTTGTGACTACAAAGGAATCAGCCCTATGTGTAATAAATGGAGCTGACTTCATTGAAAAACTATACCTCAAAAACGAACATTGTAGATAGTTTTTACTACAAATTCATCTTTAAGTGATACACACACGGAAGCAAAGACGGTTGTTTTGGAAAGTGAACTGGAAGCTTGTCAAATCCTTTTGGAAGAAGAGCCAGATAATAAATGTATAAAATGGTCAATCGTTATAATTTTCTTTGCCACCCTTTTTTTGAACTGTACATCCAAAGACGCAATACTCGATAACTGATTGTTACTAGCAAAACATGTTGTTGGCAATAGTGGGAATGCTTAATAAGGATCTATAAAAAACATGACTTAACAACGGTCAAATGATTGTCGTCATGGAGTTTGAATTCACGATATATTTAAGCTTTACCAGATCAGCTTTTCTGAGAACCTTTCTATGCTCACTCAAAGCCTTCAGTTGTCAACATCAAATGTGATATTAAAAGCCTACATCTTTTTTTATAAGCATATGAAAATTTGAGGATCAGGCTTTTCAATTATTCTCATCATCTGCTATTCTGAAACAATAGGGCCATGCTGACAATAAAGAAATTAAGAACATTAAAATTAAGGCAAATCTAATTTTCGATAATGCTTACATTCTTGATGCTTATAAAAACATTTATCTCACCTTTTTCATAAGGGACCATGCTGTTCTGAAAAACTATTCTATTTTTTAAGTCTTGATGTGCTCATAATCTTCATCCTTGATCCAATATCATGTCTTTCATGCTTTCATATAGGGACCATGCTGACAATAGTTTATCTAATGAAAGCTTTGAATGGTATCAAACATGCTGAGGCAATTACTGAAATGATTGCCAATTTGGTGGAAATAGATCCGATGAGAAAAGGCTATTATCAACATCTTCGTAAGTAAAACTTTTAATGGTCTTGAATAGTTGTATTAAAGTACTTTTGATTCGAAGAGTTGTTAAATTTTTGTTTTTTCTATATTTACTTCTCATTGCTTATTTTAAAGAATAGTCAATATACTGTACTGATTGTTAGTATTTTTATAGATTAATGCTTGACTCTTTTCTTTTTGTCGTTGTAGGCAGTAAATTTAACTTTGAAAATAAACTACAAGAAATCTATAACAAAGAGGTAAGAATTCAAATTCCTTAAAATTTCAAGAGAAAGTGTTCATCAAATGTCTAATGGACGAGTAATTTAAGTTAGAATTTTCGTTATTATCAAAAATAAATTGTGTATTTTCTTTTTCATAGGAATCGATCACAGAATTAGATTTGAGTCATCAGGTAAGAAAATAGTTTGTTTTACATATTTTTTTGTCGTTCATTAGCAGTAGTTAAATTTGGTGAACGGACAATATATTTCACTCCGGTGAAATATAAGGAATAAATTATGTTAGAGCGTTTATAATACTGATCAATGGCAGATAAATAATAAGAAAAATAAAGATAAAAATGGTTTACCGATCAGCCATTATATGTTACCCATTTCAGCCCATTTAGCTTAAAGTCAGTTTCCAACGGTGTTAAAGGTTGTACAAAAGTGTGAAAAATGATCAAGCCAATTTAATATTATAGCAAATCTAATCCATGTGAAGCATTTTCAATAATATGTATTTTCTTTTCGATCACTGTTAATTTCTTGAATTTCCGTTTTAGGAATTGAACACAGTGTGTCGTTTGGAATATCTATCAACATGCGAGAAGTTGAACCTTAGTCATAACAACATTACCAACTTTGATTTCATTGCATCGTTGCCATGCTTGAAGAGCATTGACTTGTCGAATAACAATAAAACAATAAGTCAGGTTGATATTGATGTGTTAACAGCCAGCTTTTCTGGCCTGAATGTTCTAGTTTGAAAATTTTATTTTTTTCCAATGGTCTTCCTTCTCAATACTGAAATATGAGCAATTTGCGTGATGGCGTGATTGGGTTTTCTTTTCTGACGCTATAACGGGATTTTTTTGGATTGATTGGGTAATTTGAAGTTTGAATGTGGTCGTGATTTGACAAAATTTTGAAGCGTAATGCGTGATTACTCACTTTTTTCACTGTAACGCAGAAATTGCGTGGTTAGCATTAATTTCATCTGCCAAATTGAGACCATGTCGTTCTATAGTATAAAAGTCTCTAAAAATTGCTAGAATAAAAGAGACTAATTTTTGTCTCGATGCTTCGTTCTCCAAACTCGTTTAAGAGACTATACTACAGAAAACTTCAATGGGCTCACTTTGGCAGCTCCATACCCTCTTTGTATAAGTCTCATGGTTTTGATTGATGGTGTGTTTCTCGATAAGCCTCATCATTTTCAAACCTTGCTTTTTATTTTATTTTTTGTAACTTTCTGTATATAAATTGAATTTTAAATCTTTTAAAAAAGAATAAAAATCAGCTTGAATTCAATTACGTAGCGTGTCTTGTACCTAAGGCTATAATTTGTTCTGAAAATGTGTTATTTGTTTGTAAGCAATTTTGCTGTGAATCTAAATGACAAAACTTCTTTCGTTTACTTATGATTGCTAAAGAGTTGCTGCTGTAGAAACCAATGTTCTGACTAAATTTTTTCTAGATGAAATGAAATATATATAATATGGGATAATTTCTGGACAATTTTAATGTTCTAACCTAAACATTATAAGGATGCACTCAACCAGAAATAGCTGAGCGGCCCTTAAGGGTAGGTTTTTCATGTTTTTCGAGTTTCTAAAAAGCACAGGTGCACTGTAACTTTGAGATTGAGTGCCTTTCCCCCACCGGGATTTCCTTTAGAGGTCATTGCAATGTTGATATAGTTTGATGGTCAGTTTTCAAGAATAATGGCAAATTGTCAAACAGTTTTCTCCCAGTCGTCTGATGATTTTACGTGAAAATCTTTATATCTTAGGACTTGATTTGGCTCCAGCAGTTTCGTCACTTCTTATTCTTTGTGATACTTTGGGTAGGCTTTCACATATTAACAAGATTATGCAAGAGGCTATTTAGACGCGTTTGTGACGGCCTGTACATAATTCATCTAAGCTTCTTGTAAACGATTATCTATGTACAGGGTCGCCACTGACGTGTCTAATGTTCTAAATAGCCTCTTGCGTTACCTCGCTTTTCATTATTTACATTTACATTGAACATCTCGGTTACACAATTCGAGTCGGCTCTCCTAAGACATAAATACTTTGAAAACAAGCAGTGACTCGTCCGGTAGTGTAGAAATTTGTCAATAACAAGATGCTTTTTGAAAGTTTCTTTAAAACTCTGAATATATGGGGATAATGATTTTTCAATTTTGCGTGTTTTAAAAATGCTGTTTGTTTTCAGAGTTCTTCATTATAACAAATCGATCATAAAAAAAATGACACAAAATCAACAAGAAGAAAAAAATGACGTAATGATTCTCGAAGGTGGCTCAGAAAACAACGCCAAATACAAATGGTACAACATAGATCCAAACGCAATCCCTGCAAAATGTGCCTACTTCTTCGAATGTTCAAGGCGGATTGGGTATCAACCCAATTTGGTAATGTTTTTGATCAGCATTGGATTGAATAAAGCTGAAGCTGGATTCATTGTCGGTCTAAGGTAGGTATACGCAATATACGGTACTTGTTGTTGATGTCCAGATTTGGTACAATGACATAAACATTCCCAGCAGACCACATGATGTTCTGACTTTAAAACAACGTTCTGTGCCTGTTGGGTGGATTATATATCGACCCATTGAATTTAAAAATATCACTTTAAACCAATATTTTGCCCTTGCTTTAAGCAAGAAAAAGTAATTTCTGAAATTTTGAAAGCTCGACATGAAGTTATAGCTCTTAGAAGTGAGTAGACCTCGCATATAAGAGGTATGGCTCCATGTCCAACCTTGCCCAGAAACGGGTGGTTGTGTAGAACTAGAACTTATTATTGTTGTTATCATGTAACACTGGCAGTTAACACTAACATCACCGAACCACTTTTTAAATTCTTCGACTATAGTGACTAGTCAAGTCAAGATCTGTTCCATTTTTATCTACAGGATGATTGGTATGATATTAGGAGGACCATTTTGGGGATTGATAGCAGACAAATGGCATTGCCATCGAATTGTTATTCTTTTAATGTGTATCACTTCATTGTTAACCATTTCTACTCAACCCTTTGTTGGTCTTCATTTTGGTAATCCTGAAACCAATAAATGTCCTTACATCAAAGAAACTGCTCCAACTAATACATCTATATCTTTCACCAATGGTAGTCTCACCGAAGATCTTAATGCGGTTAACACAACTTTGACAACAGCGTTACGAAGCTCTTACGATAATCAAGAAAGTTCAGAATCGACCAGTTTTGGATCGCTGTATTTCGTAATGCTCTTCATCAACTTAGGCGTATCTTTTGCTGAAGGGAGTGCAATAGCAATAGTGGATACGGGCACCCTCCGTCGTAGTCAACTGGCACCGAACAACCGACCCTTAATGTACGGACGGCAAAGAATGTTTGCAGCTTTGGGAGCAGCAGTAGGCATCTTTGCCACCAATTTAGCTGTTGAATTTTTCCCTGATGCGAAAATAACATGCTACGCTGGTATATTTGTTGTATACGCGTTGTTAACGTTAGGTTACGGTACGTCAACGATTGCTTTGTACCGCGGTGTTTCTTTTAAAAGTCATCCTGAGAATAAGGACGTTAAAGGCGACATTGAAGAGACTCAACAGCAGAAGGTTGACGATTTATTTGAAGGTGAACGGAAAACGAAGAATAATTTACGAAAGATCTTATATAAAACCCTATTCCAATACGACATGATCTTCTTCTATTTAACAACATTCGTTAGTGGACTCGAATATTCACAATTCACAAGTTTCTTATTCCCTTATCTTCGAGAAATGGAGGCTCCTTCAATCCTTTTGACCTTATCTATCGCTACCTCCAACGTTGCATCTGTCATTGGTTTTGCATTTTGTCAAGATCTGATTCGAATCCTTGGTGGAACATACAAATCATTCGCTTTCAGCTTTCTCTTCTACTTTATCCGATATCTTGGAATTAGCTTTATTGAGAACCCTTGGCTGGTGCTCATCCTCCAGCCAATGCATGCCTTTTCAGCCACTCTTTTTGTGTCCACTGGCTTGGTCCATTTGAAAGCTACAAGCCCCGTACCTGTGATGACAACATTGATTTCCTTATTCAATACAACACATTATGGATTAGGAACTATTATCGGGTCCAGTATCAGTGGCATTATTTATGAGAAATATGGAGGCCGAACATTATTTAGAAGTACATCCTTGTTAGCTTTGGTTTGGTTATTGGTGTTGATTGTTTATGTTGTGTTGGTGGTTCGAAGGAGAGAAAGAAATGAAAAAGGGAATGATGATTTGCTGTTGATGGAACCTCTTTAACATTGTGAAAAATATTAAATTTTGGACATTATGCATTTGAGATTTTTTGATAGAAATGTTTAAAGATATTTTTGAGACCCTGTTGTGATAAACACACCCCCACCAGAGGCGGATACAAAAGGTACTCAGAGATTTTGACGGAGGAGAGTGTTGACTTCCATATAAGGAATATGGGCAAAAGCAACACTCTCCGTCAAAGCCTTTGAGAACCTTCTGTATCCTCCATTGCACACAGTCATGCCCTAGAGCATATGTAATTTAAATGTAATGGAAAACTATATTAATATTCTTAGACATGATAATTCTTAAAACATGGAAGTAAGAAAAACACATGGAGACTCAACTCATACTTTTCCATTGTATCTTATCCTTGGTAGCAAATTGCTGCTTGGTTGCTTTGGGAAAAATTAATTACTTAAACATGCACTCATGGGAATATTAAAGTTGGTGACAATTTCAACTCCTTGAATTAGAAAATTCTATACACTTTTGATTGGTGCATTGAAATATAACACCGTTATTAATCAAAAATGAGACGAACAAAGCACTCTATTAATAAGTTTCTTTCACCGTAAATAATAGATGCTTTTGTTTTTGCTAATCGATTTACCAGTAGAAAGCTTCAGTGTAGGTCGCCCGTAGAAGGTCTGACCAACTCCATAAGACAATAGACTTTACGAGAGAACATCGAATAAATCTAGGAAGGATCGTTTAAGTTAAAAGAAATCGTGATATTAATTTTGACTCTTTGTTTTAGTTTAAAACTTGAAGCATTTTGCATTCATAATAGATGCCTTTGTCTTTGCTAATCGATTTGTCAGTAGAAAGGCTTCAGTGTTAAGTCGTCCCTTACCAGATCTTTAAGTATTATGTACTACACGTTTTTTTTATAAGAACATCCAAATTCGAGGAAGCCTTCAATGTTTTTAGCTTTTTTGGTTTCAAGCCTTAAAATGTTCTTAATCAAGTTTTTAATTTGAGTCTCAAATATTTGCTGATAGTGGTCTTAATTGGTTTAAACACTATTTTCCTCATTTTTTGAGTCAGCTGGCGAATTGCTACACCAATTAGCCTTGAATTACTTATTTTCTTATTTCTATACTCTTGAAGCTTCCGAATGTTCTTAACATGTTCTTAATTTTTAAGCCTTAGCTTATGTTCTTATATACTTTGTTCTTATAAAAAAAAAGTGTAAGAGTATAAAACTTTTCCTTTGGAATGATTAAAGTTAAAAGAAAAACAAAAATTACTATAAAATATATATATAATTAAAAAAATACTGTAATATATATTTAGGTCATTTAGCTTTGATTTTGATTTTTATCACAAAAAAATGGAAGATAATAATCTTGTAACTAAAGGCAACCATTGATAAATACCCGTGATAAACTTCTTTGATGTACTTTTTATTTGCAAACAATACTATTTTCTAATAAACTTTTGCAATCAGAAAATATTTTTAAAGAAACTTTAAGGCTACCTTGGATTCTAAATGTTAACAAAAACCAACAACCAAATTATATTGATTTATGGTAGTTACACGTATTATCATTTTGCGTAGGCACTTTCAAAAACACAGTATAGAGTCGGTTATCCTTTATGAAAAAGAAAGTGTTATCCAAGTGAAGAATTATGAAGAAACTCTCTTTCTCACTTTTCGGAAGTTTAGTATCTGGTATCTGATATCTTCAATGTTTTCTGCCTTTATTTTATTTGAAGTTTTTAAATATTTCCTCTTATAGGAAGTATTTGTTTTAAAATGGCTTTTCTCCTTCTTCTCCTTCTTCCTTCCATGTCAACTTTTTAACACCCCTATCTCTTTCTTGTACTTCACATTTATCACGTGCTTCCGTAAAATAGGAATAAGGAGGCGGGAAAACGAAAGCTTTCCAATTTTCCAATTGGTGATCATTTTCTCCACTGAGGGCGAAAAAAGAGCAATTTTCCCACTGGGGCGGCCAGTAGGGCGGATCCCAGTGGGTCACAGAAACAGGGATGTTTAAGAGGAATAGTACTAAGATAATTTGAAATCTGAACTGTTTATAGCAAACTTGATTTCTAATGAGGTACATGCATCAATTGCACTAAAAATACAATAATGAATGGCCTCCCATTTTTTCTTTCCTTGTTTTGAATTGCATTTTGAATTGAGGTTGTATCAGCTTGGATTAATTTAAAGCTCGAGTTTTAAATATGCTTGTAATTCTGTAAGCTGTTGTGTAAATTTACTTAAATAACATGCCTCTCCTGTCTCCTGTTTTTTTACTGAAGGTTTTACTTTTATCAATATTTTCTAAAAAATGACGAATCTGTATTTGTAAAAAGGCCCAATTCAAAGCGCATCTAAAGTTAAAGACTCGAAAAAAAGCGTCCTCCGCACTTTAAGGCATCACCCCTTCCTTATACCCCCGGGGGTCAGTCGATTTAAAAACGACGCTATGTGTGGCCAAAAGTTGGACCTTCAAATTCGGAACCTTACAGTAAAGTACAAATTTGCCGAAAAACCGACCCTTACAGTGCATTTTTCGACCATTTTTCCCCGGTTTTAGCAAATAATTTCAAAATTTTCTCAAATTTTCTACCCTTACAGTTCACCTGGATTTTGTCAGAACGTTGAAAACCTACCCTTAAGGGCCGCACATAACGTAGGTCGGACCATATATGAGTGCCCCCCCCCCTTCCTTATACCTCGTATTGTTACATTAAAAAAAGGGAATTAATTGACATCTTCATTAGAAGTTTTTCCATCAAGTTCTTTTCAGTTATTTTGATAATTTGAGTCGTGGATTCTTGAGTGTAAAAGGTTTTCATTATTTCAAATACTCAATTCTAATGGTGATGAGTTAGTTGTCTTTACTTCATGTCTTTTGCAACAGGTTTGACCCTATTATTAAGTTTTGACAGTTTTTCAAGTTTAAAAAGTGGAAGGAAATTAAAATCTCTGTTCCTGAATCATTTTGACCATCCCAGATTATGATGTAATAATGATTTCGATTCTGCAACAGAGATGTCTTTGACAAAGAAATCAAAATGCAAAACTTGAAATCTTTGTGATGGTGAGTATCAAATTTTGTTTATGTTTCAAAGTTTTGTTGTCAAAGTTACAACCATCGTAAAACACGTTGAATGAGAAGGAGAAGTCATGTCAAGACAATTATTTAGCAATTGCGAGATTTCTCCAAAATATGAATAATTTCAAAATTTTGTACTAAATCAGAGGTATCAAATTTATTTTATTGTAATCAAAGCTGATACTTACATTTGCAACTAAATGGGGGCCTTTGGCAGTTACATACGGGAGCAAAATAAGTGAGCACACAGAGGAGGAGCATAAAATGGTGTTTCATTTAGAAGCATTTGAGCTTATTTGCACTCCACCTCCTCCGTGATGGTTTTGCTATTTTATATGATCCAGTGGAGGATGCAGAATGTTCTCAAAAATTTTGACGAAGACTATTGCTATTTGCTCATATTCCTTAATTTGGAAGTCAACACTCTCCGGTGTTCAAAAATTTTGACTACTTTTTGTGTCCGCCTCTGTGATCTGTGGTTTAAGAAATTTTTATTGAGTGGTTTTTTCATTGTTAAATATAAGGTTTTTAAACGTTGGTTACTATTCTAAATCATACCTCTTTAATGATATCGAACATTATCATCTTCAAACATCTTTTTTGTGTTTAAGACACGTTTCTATTTCCAATTGCCAAAGGCCCCCATTGACTTGTAAATGTGTATCAGCTTTGATTACAATAGAATAAAATTTGATACCTCAGATTTGTACAAAATTTTGAAATTTTACAATTTTGGAGGAATCTCAATATTGCTAAACTGTCTCGACATGATTTTCTCCTTCTCATTCAACGTTTTACAACGGTCTTCTTTTAATCGGCTATTTCTAGCCTCTATTACTTGAAATTACTTGAAATAAGGGCTAAAGTCTCTAAACTATGCTCACTTGTTCCTGTGATGAAACTTGATAGGAAGAAGCTTGCAAAACTCTTTGGTAATCGAAGCCAATGGAATTCCTCTATTGTTCTGTTGTGGTACGCATTTAAAATATTTGTGTTTTCAACCACCCTTTGTGCCCCTTGTTCTCACGAATGCAGAGGTGGAGACAGAAGGTACTCAAAGATTTTGACGGAGAGTGTTGACTTCCATATAAGGAATTGTATGAGCAAAAAGTAACACTCTCCGTCAAGATTTTTTAGAACCTTTTGTATCCGCCACTGGAATGTGTTTTGTTTACTATTGTCTTAAAAGTGTTGTGTAAAACTGAAGTGCTCTAGCATGATCCAATTATTTACTGTTATAAACAGGCTTAAAATAAACATTTTCAGTCACGCATGTATTATGTTGTGTTTTGTAGATGTTTAGAAATCGGTTTTGCCTTCTGTTGTTGCCTTCTTATTATGAAATGAGTGCAAGAAATGTTACAACGTTAAAGGTGCATCGGTGATCAGTTGGTTGCAGGACATTCATATAATTCTCATGTTCTAAAAATTGTTTTTCTAAGAATTTTCAAGGAATAAATTAGGTATCTCTATCGAAATTTTGTTCTCAATTATTTTGGTCTATAAAAGCCTTATTATAGTTTGTCCATTTAAAGGGGTTTCAAAACGTGTAGTGATGGAAGAAGCAAATTTTATTTAGTAAAGTCTGCAATATTTTGAAAGACCAGCTTTTTTAATTTGAACTGTTATACTTTTCTTTCGCTGAATCTGCGAGGGCAGAGCTCATCAATTTTTTATTATTTCTGGAAGGTTCATTATCATCAGGAAATAGAAATGTGATATTGCTAATGTTCGCTTTACGTAAATTTGATGAGCATCATTTCAAATATCCTGGTTGTGCATAGCTCAACAAAATATTACTTACAGTTCTTATATCTCATGAATTTACTCTAAAAGCAATTCTCAAGTTTTGAATCAATAAATTTCTGGTCATTTCAACTTTTATAAGTTCACCAAATTTACCATTTTAGTTTGATGCAAAAAACATTCAAAATTATTTTCAAAATATGAAACTTTTTGACTGAAAACGATGTCTTTTACGAACGGTTTCTTACAAAAGGTTTTGCAAGCAAACTAATTACGTTCAAAATGATATATTGATTCCAAAGTTTAATCACTTCAGTTTGTAGTTAATTATTTTTTTAAATCTCATAATTTTTGTGTTGTGTTTATGTCGGTAGGTTTGGCATGTAGTGATAATACTGCTGAGCTTGCATGTGCGTTTATATGACGGAATCGATTTTTTGTGTGTTTTATTAATGAATGATCTTTGTTGTGAATGATCAGTTTTTATTCTAACCAAGTTCAATTAACACAAAATACTTTTGGCTTAAAATTTCAACCCTAGCAAGGTATGTTTTTTTTTTCATTGTTCTGAGCCTTTTATGTTTTTATATGATTTATTTTTTCGTAGGAAGTTTAATAAAGGGGTTGTATTTTTCCAAGAAAATAGATCATTCATGGAAAATTCTAAAGACAGATCTTCAACAACGTGTCAAGTAGTGTAAATACTATAGATCAGACATGAATAGTTTTTTCAAAATTTAGTTTTATTGGGAAGGGAAAGGAAGTTTTGAAAGAAATTTATTTATTAAGATAAAGATTCAAATTATCAAAGTGTTGTATATATAGGTAGTGGCTCGCTCTTCTTTTGAAAATTCGTGTCTACGTGTGGGTTTTAAAGTGAATGCTAAAATCTTGTGTTGTGTTGAATTAGGAGAGATATATATTTTACAATTGCTTTACTAACAACCACAATCTCACTGATATCATCTCGTTCCAAACTTGATGTAATCAAAAATAAACGAATGTTTTTTACTTTTGTCTATAACACAAACAAGGGTTACCTGCTCTTAGGGAGAACCTAAAATCAATTCCCATAAGACTAATAAAGTGCTTTGAGTTTATCCCCCGAAAGAAACACAGAGCCGCCAAGCGAGCTCATCTAGCCGCTCCTTCCCCTCATAGCCCGACATTCTTAGCATTTTTGGCAATTTCCGTCATACGCAGTGTCGGATACAGGAGGTAGGTTTTCTTATTCAAGAAGAGTAATTAGTTTCCATATAAGGTAATAGGACAACTAGTGCACTCTCCTTCATTGGTAATAGCCTGCCTCTGTATCCGAACCTGATTACCGAGCTATTCTAGGTTAGAAACCCAGCTCTCAACTTTTATTAGAAAGAAGGCATATAAGCCTGGAGCTGTCTATTGTGTAGACTACTCTAGACTCAACTCCTAGCTAGAGGAATAATTTGAGTCATATTTGTACTATATATATTTCTCTTTGACTTAGTGTGACTACCTACTGTGTGGATTTATCAAATCACAAAATATGTAGGGATTCGATTATAGTTTTCCGCTGCTGTACAGGTTCGTGTTATAGCTATAGGATAAGCGATTTATTACGTCATCTGTCAGTAGGGATGTGATTCTTTTTCTCGTCTTGCGCTAACTCAATGACGTGTTTTCCACTGTTTATACTTTGTTGCTATGTTACACATCTCGTCCAAGGATTTGGTTGCAACTTTTTTTGTGTTCAAGCAACGATGTAAAAATACCATCGGCATATCATTCATCTTCCTTTTTGAAACCACGTCGTTCTTAAGTAAAAAAGTAAAAAACTTTTCGCGATCCTTCCTTCTCCAAACTCGATTATAAGAGACTTTACTACGGAAAACTTGAGTGGTTTCAATGTTAAAATATTTTAAGGCTTGATTTCAGAGGAGGTCTGAAGCCTTCGTATGGTCACAGTGGTTCTTATGATATTATCAATAGTCGCTTTAGATTAACAAATGCTGCCATACAAGACATTTATTTCGTGCTGTTTAAACTCTCTTTTTCCTCTGTGTTTTTTAAAATGACAACATTGATGTATGACGCAAGCGTGTATGTATGTGATTGCAAAGAAAAGAGAGATGAGAAAACTGAGAGAAAAAATCAATTAAAGGTTTGATACACAGTATGAGAATGGTTAATGGAACTTTAAAGTAAAGCAAAGAGACAGTTATGGAAAAGAAGTGGCAAAAGTGGAATAATGCTAAGGCTACACAAAGTGTCTAACTTTTTCATGCGCTTGCAACGCAACATTTGTTGCATTGCAAGCGCAGGAAAAAAAGTCGAGTGTAGCATGTTGAATTTTTCTGCAATTTTCACTGCAACGCAACAAAAAACTTCAAAAAATGTTGCAAA
>JAUJPO010048295.1:0-15898 GCA_032270745.1 Tiaropsis multicirrata
GTCACTATATGTTATACTTCAAAATAACAATAATCTAAGTCGCAAATCTAGGTTTTGAGCTGCAAACCTAAGTTTTTTTTAACGTAAACCTTGGTTTGCGAAGTGTAAACCCAGGTTTGCTAGATTTTTGTGCATTTGGCCTTCCATAAATAACCGGGGTTTTAGGATGTTTTCGTAGAAAAGATTACGTAATAATATATCATGAATAATACACTCCTACCTCATACTCTACATCCTTGAATTCGAGACTAGTTGAGTTGTAGATTTAAAAATGATGATATTTTAATCATGGCTAGGTTTCTAATCGGCGTCACGTGTCATCCTACTTTTTACCAGAGTATATTCATGATATATTATTACGTAATCTCTTCTATACGACGGAAAGTCAACATCCTGAAAAATGTCCGTAAATATCGGGTCTTGTAGTACGGGAAATTATTATCCCGGATCAAGTTCAGATTAACTTTAAAAAGGAGCCCAATTACATGAGTTTTCGAATTATAGGAGTTGTTTAAGTTTGATTAAGTCGGAGGTTTTGTTTGAATTGTATGAGTTTTCGAATTATAAGAGTTCGAATTACTTGAGTTAAACTGTACCTTGAAATTCTATTATCCAAATGGATTTAAAACTTTTCAGAATAAAATAGCCCAGGACCATCCGGGCAGGAGTATCATAACTAAAAACTTCACGTGAATATTTAGTAGCCCATTGCAACAGCCATTATTGCAAAGTGATAAAGATACCCTTTTCCATCGACTTTAAAACCATCATATTGTTCCTCATTTTTGACCCCCTGAATTTCCCTAATAAATAGTCAGGTGTAAACTGTTGGACTTAATTAATCAGGGGGTAAAGCTCCTCCATTCATGAATGTAAGATATGAACGTGCCTCTTAACGCAAGGACTGAATAAAAAAAACACAGAGAAGAAGAGCTCATTTAGTCTAAATAAGGACATAAATAGCAATACCCTGATCTTCAACACGGTTGTCCTTCTTAAAACGCCTCTGTTCACATTTTTGGAGGTTTTACCTTTTCACACTTAATCTTGTACCAAATAAAAAACGAATATGTCAACCTTTCAGAATATGACAAAAAGTTCCCGAAATTCATCAATCACTTCTTACTTTAATAATTTGTGAGAAAATTTAGTTATTTTCAAACATACTCATCCGCTTTTAGCCAAACAAAATACTGTACTATGAGTCAGACCAAATATCTTTGGTCAGACAGTTCATGTTTTTTTTTTATTAGAACATTGTGACCTAAAAAAGCCTTCTGATGTTCTTTTAAAAAATTTAAATTCAATCCTTAAAATGCTCTTAACTTTTCATGAAAATAGCCAATTTTAGATTTTCTCAAGCAATTTTAAGAATGTTCTTGGCTTTTTGGCTTTTTGAAGCCATATGTTATTATATTGTTTGTTCTCATATATAGAAATATGTAGTTACTTACAAAAAATAATTTCTTGACTATTTTAAAGAAGAAATACCAACATATTAGTAATACATAGTTTACTAACTTTTGAGTTTTTAGTTCCTACATAGCTTAATTCAACTTCAACATATTCCTACTACCATTTAGTCCTCCAGCAATCTATATTTATATTATACAGTAGTATATATACCAGAAGGTTATTCTTATTATATATTTTCAGCAGTTGGTACGCAACATACACGACGCTTCACTGTTGACAGGAAAACCCAAAAGCCAAAATTGAAAGACAAAACTTTGGTCTCACTCTCAGCATACATATTGCCATATAATTCATCTGCCAAATTGAGACCATGTCGTTCTTTAGTACAAAAGTCTCTAAAAATTGCTTGAATAAAAGGGACTAATTTTTGTCTCGATACGTTCTCTAAACTCGTTTAAGAGACTTCACTACGGAAAACTTCAATGGGCTCAATTTGGCAGTTCCATACCCTCTTGTATTGAGGCCAATTTTTAAAACTCATAACCCAGCAGACACACAACGCTATTCTAAAATTGTTCCAGCGTTGACGTTAAAATAACGTTCGTTTGGACGTTCCGTGTCAGCTGCATGGGTGTGACACCACGTGTACATTGTAAAAGAAAATCATAGTAGATCATAGTAACTTGTAACGACGCATTAATGACTGAATATGAACTTAATTATTTTTATTTTTAAATGCTCTAAATTAAGCCTATATAAATTGCAGGAAAAAGTACTTGAGAAAATTATCTCACAAATGGCCGGAAATCTACATATTAATAATATGGTGACCGCTATGTAATTTTCCTATTTTTTTATTTTATATTTTGAAATAAATTAAAGTAACTCTTGATTTTGGGTATTTTGATTACAGCAAGGAGATCTCATCAAGAACACCCTGTAATGACTCATTAAAACTGTTAAACAGAATAATAAATAATAACACCATGTCTCGCTACCCCAGTGGGTAGGTATTGAGTAGATAACAATTATAACAAAAAACTGAACTTGACTTTCTAAATCTCAATTCTCATTAATTTATTCAGTGGATGGGGATGACCCTCTTACAAACACTCAGAGAGGATGCAGGATAAATTTATATCTAGTGGGATTATCTTTTAAGTAAAAATTCACAGGACAGTTTTTAGAGATATTTTACCCACTGCCACTGGTAAGTCGCCCCTTTAATTGGAGGATTAGTTTGATCTGTAGACCCATACTAAAACCGTTGGACGTATGAAGCACTATAAGAAGCACATTTCGTTAGAGGATATGCTCGAAATAAGGATGTCGGCTGATTAAAATTAGAGGAAAAAAAGCCTCATTCCACAATGCAACTTATCCAAAGTCTTCAGAATATAACGTTCTAAAAGGTAAAAGCTTTAGAACACCTAGGTGTAAAGGGGACTTCACTACTATTCTTACCGTCCGTTACAAAATCTATGAATCGCCCGAGATGAAATGGTAAGTGAAAATACGCTACACCCAAAGACTAAAGTATTACACTTCTAAAAACAGATACAAAACGTTACAAAATCTTTCTGAATTAAGTGGCATATTTTTTTCAATTAATCGCTCCTACGTATGAAACCATCCCCCAATTTTCTGCGAAGTTCTCACAGGCCTTTTAAACCTGTCTGGTAAGGTCATTATCAGTTTTTGTGTCATTATTTTCATGATTTGTGTCAGCCGAGATGAAATCTCCTCTCCCTCCTCTCTTTTTAAAGCGAGTGACACTTTTTTAGTCTAATATCTTTTATAACAGTCCAGCCTATATTTCATCTCATTATTTTGGTCAAATTTGACAGTGGTGGGTGTTTTTCTCATTCCATTTACAACATAAAACACACAATGCTGCTTACTGTTTAAAGTTTTTCTTCTTAAACGGTTGGTTCTGCAATAACAGTTACCTTTTGCAAGACAGGCACATGGAACCCAGCAGACACACAACGTTATTTCGATATTGTTTCAACGTCCAAATAACGTTCTGACTTTGAAACAACGTTGTTTGGACGTCAATACAACATTCCTTTCCTACTTGAAAGGGATTATTCAAAATTTGTCTCCACACTAAATGTGGAAAAAAGCTTTAGTAGCGAACAAAGCAGCGTCCAAATAACGCTCTCCGCCATCGGCTATAGCCTAACAAACATGATCTACAAACAGTCAGGAAAGATAGTGGCATTAAGTCATTTTTTATCCCCGCCCCTTTCTCTATTACCATAGTCGGATAGCTAAGCAGTGACTAAAGGGGGTGGGGGGGCGTACGGGGTTTTCAAATACCGAAATACCGAAAAAAAAATTTTGCAAATTTCCTAAACCGAAATCTTTTGGGCCATAAAGTATAAATTCTCATTCTCACCGAATTTCCGAAGTGGAAATGGGTCTATTTCCGAAACCGAACCGAACCGAAGGATTTTTGACACGAAATCCCGTAGCTAGTGTGTGTTTGTTAATTCAAATGCAATAATAGTTCAACCAAAATACCAAAAAAGAGGTTTTTAATTTCTTTCTAAAACTACTACGTGCCAAAGAATTGAAGCACAACTTCGGACAAGACGTTGAAGACTTTTTAAAAAGAACAGAAAATTCACCAAAACGAACTATAAAAAAATAACTGCGCTCTTAACACCACTCAATGCTTTTGAAAGTGGTCTGTTGGCATCTGGTAGCAATAGCTGACCTTAAAATATACATCAACTTAGAAGGAAGGAGCACATTTCTAAAGTCTATTATAGCCTTTATGTCTGAGATTGCATCGTGGCAAACAATAAAGTTAAAACTATAAATTTGTAATAATGACAAACAGACCACATTCGTCCGATATTTAAAACGTCCGTAAAAAGAAAAACGATTTAAGAGCTACACATAAGTCGTCGTCCTCGCATAAGATGTACTATAAACAAACTAAACTAAAATAGAGTCAAAGAATCGGAGAACAGAGTGTCGGATATAGGAGGTAGGCTTGCTTATTCAAGAAGAGAAATCAGTTTCCATATAAGGTAATAGGAGAGTTAGGGAACTCTCCTCCATTGGTTATAGCCTACCTCTGTATCCGAGGTTGCGGAGAACACCTTTTTAACATGTAAAGAGATCTAATCGAATGACAACGTAGGGGAACTTATGAACTCTCCTTCATTCCATTGATTAAACTCTAACTCCTCTGTATCCAAGCCTGGCGGAAGAAGAACCCTTTTTTAACATGTAAAGAGGTCTAATTGAATGACAACGAGCCATGCGGAAGTAAAAGAAAAACTTCATTTAAATTTTGTTCAAAAGTAAAACATACTTTTATTAGCATGAACTTATGATTTTGTGCTCTAGAAAATAAAGTATTTGTAATATTTCACAGCTTACGCCTACCCCGTGACAACTCAATGAAGTGCTAAACGGTATACAGGCTAAACTATTTTGCTGAAAGACACAAACAATTAGTCCGACTTCCTCTTCCAATCAACAATGAGTTGGTCAAGTCCAAGTTAAAATTTTCCTACCCTATAAATTCAAAAAATCAAAACAAACAAAATCAACTTTTGTGGTCAGAGCGTCTGAATATATCCGATTAATGTCAGATTTTTTGGCTTTTTTCACATTATTTTTGAAAACTTTTATTTTTAGTGTTAGCAACTGGAGGTTTTAACATTGTTTTCTTCAAAACTTAAGGTAAAACTCAGCAGACACATGGCGTTTCTACGACGTTCTTTCACCCTCCAAATAACGTCCAAATATAAACCTGAGGTCAAATCTATCAAAAGTAAAAAAAAAAAAATAGTTTGATGAATAAAAACAATACTAACTTTCAGGTAGAAAAAGATACGATGTAACTATTTGATAAAAGAATAAACATCCAAAAATTCGCGAATTTTCGACCTCGCAAAATTTTTTTCTCTTGAAAATATCCAAAAATAAAGTTCTATGATGAAGGAATTTTGGAAGGAAACCAACCACTTGAGATAACGACCCTATAATCTTATGACAGTTTTTAATCTGAAGTTTCAATCATTAGCAAAAAAAAATTGATTTACGATCAAACTTTAAAAGATTGGTATCCCATCTGATTTTGCGTTGAAAGAGGGGAGGTATATATTTCACAATTACCTTATTAATCCAATCATTGCTTTCTTTGATTAAAAAGTATAATCTTTCTAGAAAATGAATTTAACAGAAAAAAATCAACAATATTTTATTTGTAGTAATTTCCTACTCGAGAGAGGAAACCTGTTTGTATCCCTTCCCCTTTTTGACTACACCCCCATATCACAGACCCGGCGAGACACTGGTAAAATAGGTCCAAAACACCGTTCCCACTTTGGCATCTCCAATAAACTTTGATCGACTAATAATATGTCTCATCTCCATTAATCGTTCGAATAAAGAACAATATCATTTCGTATCCCCAGTGGGAAAAATACACGATTTTGACATATCCCCATTGGATTTTGTTTGATCTAACTGTTGGATCTCTTTATTTATCCCCAACGACAAAATAATTTCAATCGGATCACTGAGACAGGGGTGTTCGAATATGTTTGTGTATTTTTTATCACCGTAAGTTTTTCCATTCCGCCAGTATCCTCTACATAACGCTGATCGACGAAAAATTGAAAATGATTGAAAAAGTTTTTGCATTGACACAACAAAAAAGAACGGCCAACGGAAGTAGCCCTAAGCTAAGACAGCAACAGAAACACTAACACAAATCATCAAGCACTTACATTGTATTAACTTGCTCCTTATTTCCAGGGGTATAGATTACCTATAAAACCCATATTCTCCAGTCACAACTGTCTCTAAAAATTTAACATTAAAAAAACAACAACTAAATTCAATCTAATACGCCACGAGACTTAAGGACCAATGAGATTAAAAGCGCCAATGACCGTGTTTTTCCACGCCACCATACATGAATAGAGTTGAATTTCGTATTTTTATTAGCGCACGCGACTGAAGAGCGTATATATAATATGAAGTTTCTTTCAAGAGGCCACTCATATTTTACGGTTTAATTTAGTTCGACAACAAAAAAACAATAAGAAAGCCACAAAAAACGAGATAAAAATCAAATGAAATCAGACCACAAACTTTTAGTATTTTGTGTTTTTTCGAAAAAAAGAAAAACTGACGGAAAAGGAAGAAAATTATATTATTACTACAACAACGTTCAAAATCACTTTCATGGAGGGGGTTACCGAGAGAAATCAAAAGAAATTTATAAAGAATGGTTGAATGGCTTTTTCTGTCAAAATGATAAACAAATCCCATTTGATTTGAAACCCGTCTGGGACCATTATCATCCATCACCTGTATCACCAACAAGAAGCCAACATTTACAGCCATACGATGTTTTTTCACCGCTGTTTCAACGTCTTTTCAACATTAAAACATTGTAAATACGTTAATACAATTTGTAATGAAAAAGATCTGTAACCAAACAATGAGGGTATATTCTTATCAAGCCGTAATGAGAAAAACATTTTCAAAAATGAAGAAAAGCAAAAAAAAGTTTGTCAGTAACACATTTTTTAAAGCTCCGTTCAAAAATTACTGTCAGTAAAAAATTCTCCAATGTAGAAACCAGGACAGTATTAATTATTGACATTTTGTTTCTTTTGTGTCATCCTGGTTTCTAAATGTCAATTGTTTTCACTGACAATCCTTTTTCAAAAGACTTACACGATAAACCAAACATAAATTCAATACTTCCGACATTTTCCCTCTATCTAGGGACACCTCCTCTTAATCAAGGGATGTCTTATTCATGACGTCATTTCATTCGATACGGCAAAATTTAACAGCAGGGGTAGTTATATTATTAGTAATTATATATTCGTCTTCAACTAATAATTTTCCGTCCAACATCTCGATCATGTACTGACCTTATGGTCTGACGGGGGTATGCCAGGTTTTTGAAAAATGGATCCTACGTGGGATAAATTTTGGCGGTTTTTTGCCAAAAATCGTGAAAAAGGGAAACTGAATGGGATTCAAATTGCAAATTTTTCTGAAAATTTCGTGAATTTTGCCCAAAATTTCCATACTTTTCTCAAATTTTCCAAAAAAGGGACCCTACAAGGAAGGGATTATCAATTTTCGTGTTTTTGCGACACTACCAGGGATTCTCGAAAGCGAATAAAGATACCCTGACCAGCGGCACATCCCCGTACCCTTTTTTGCCTAAATACCCGCCCCCCCCTCCTCGGGCGAGGATGGCTTATTTTTCTCATATTATCGATCCTTACAGTGCAGTTGTTCTCTGTAAATCCTAAGAGTGCATTTTAAAATCTATAAAAACCTACACTTAGGGACCAAGCATACGTATAATTCATCTTCAAATTTGAGACCACGTCGTTCTTCTCTGACCATGTCAAGTCTCTAAAAATAGTTTGAATAAAAAAAGAGACAAATTTTTGTCTGGATGCTTAGTTCTCCAAACTTGTTTTTAAGAGACTTTAATACGGAAAAATCAAATAGGTCTCAACAGCACCATCATCTAGCAACAAGTGCTCCCTTCTTCGAAATAATCAGAGGAAATAAAATTTCCAAAAAATATCATATTATAACACTTGAACTTTCTTTTATGTAACAAAATTAAAATACCGCAAAAAGCGAGTACTACTGAATTGAAGAATAGAAGAGAAGAGAAGAAAAGGTGAAACAAAAAAATCAAAAGACCAAATCAAAAACTAATCTATAACTTTGTTATACAGAATTTATTTAAACAAAAAAAAGAAGTCAGAGGAGATAAAAAATAAAGGAAAAAATAATAGAGGAAAGAAAATAAAGGGAAAAATGTTACTGTTTAAACTACGATAAAATCTAATTTTACTTTTTACCTGATAAATTATTTAAATACCTAGCTAGCGACTTGATGTTGTATCAAATTAAAAAGACAACACAAGTAACTATATAGCATTTTAATATGGAAATACCTTTGAAATTAGAAAAAAGAGAATTAGTTTTTACTGAATTTTTGCCTGTAAAAGAAAATTCGTCAAATATTGCTAGGAATTTAATTTAACCCTTTCCGTGCCGAGCCCTATTTCGGGGTACTCTTTTGTCAAAATGAGCTAAGACAAACTTTAAAGTCAATATCTCCTGAACCAAAAGGTTGGTTTATAGCTCGTTGGATAGCTGAGAGTCTATTTTTTGTGCCCCTTCGGGCCGCCCGTTTCAGGCAGAGCGGCGTGGTGGAGGGCGTTCCTTTATAAAAAAGTCATTATTCATGGTAACTTATTTTCAAAATTTGCTACTGTAAACTTGTCACAGTCTTTCTAGCAAAACGAAAAACCAAATATTATAGTCAATACAACGTCGGTTAAAAGGTTATAGACTTTTTTAGATAGCAGTTGAGCAATGGTCTGTTGGCATTTTTTAGCCAACCTTGAAGGAAGGAGCACATTTCTAAAAGTGTACACTCCTTTTGTCCAGCATTGTAGAGCTCGAAATCAATCTAAACCTTCGAGCTTGATATGACTTGATATGAAAGTGTTATCCATTGTAAAAAATCACAAACTGTTATAAACCCATCGCTTATCTACAAGCATCATCACTGTGTCCCTTGCTGTCATGATCCTACGCCCCTTGACGGAAGCAATTTCTCAAACGAAATGCTTTAAAAACTGTTTTAATCATTGATGTCACAAATTTCTTCTTAAAGAAATATTGACAGCTAAAAGTGAACTAAATCATGATATCCATTACGTAATCGTAATCGTAATCATTACGTAATCTCTCCTACGGAAACAACCTAAGCCACTAGTTTTGAATTTTTTTATAAATTAAACAAAACAAAATTTAATTTAAAATTGAATGTAAATTAAACTGATAATGCAATGCAATGGATCAAGTTTTGAAAACGGTCAAAAAAATTCTTCAACCAACATTTCAAAATTGAGAAAATTAATTCCTTTCCAAAACCTTACCATGTTATTAATAAAGTACACTGGACTTCACGATATACGATTCGGGTCGAAGGCAGACGCCTTCCCGTTTTAAGAGCAATTGGTTATAGTGAAGATCATAGCATATTTGAACCTGCCCAGCATGTTAAAGACATATTCGGCAAAGTAACTGCTTGTAGTCGTAATTTTTATATTAGGTTTCTATAAATACACATGACACGCGTTTTGAAAGATGAAGTAAAAAGAAAAAGTTTATAAATCTTAAATTTAAGAGATTAAGAATCATAAAGATTAAGAGACCGCCGTAATATTGTTTTATCGTGGTCTGTAAAAACTCAGACATCGTGCGCCATTGACTGGCTATAATAATTATAGCTTTGCCTAAAAAAAAAAAACTTGAAGTCAAACTTGAACACCTACCAAAGTACTTAAAAATTACCACATAATTTATCTGAATATCTCACAAGGGAACAACATCGACTTGGCATGAAATCACGCTCCATCGTTAACTGACTACAATATTATGATAAGTTTTAAAAGGTGATAACAGAGGCGGCTACTCAGTGATTTTGACGGAGAGTGTTGACTTCCATAAGGAATAATAAGACGGAGGCACCATTCTCCGTCAAAAGTACCTTCTGTATCTGCCAATAGATAAAGTGTTTTAAACTCAATTTCTAACAGCCTCCTGGTTACATACCACTGGTAAGGTTAAACCATCCAATCACACTTCTCTATAAAAGGCAATTGCTAAAACGCAAACATTAACACCTGAAGAACTACTTTAGATCGCCGCAACATTAGGACACCACCAAGACAAAAGAGTGACTTCTTCAAAAGTCTTAATCAATGCGAAATTCAAAATCCCAAAAAGAACATTGAAATATAAAACAGTTAAATATCTCATACCTCTTCCTGTTGGTGGCTTTAATACCATATCTTCATGAAGAAACAACAAGATCCATCAAAGAAGCCAGGAATCTCATCCAACTCTTCGACCTTGCCAAACTTGTCATTCCAAAAGATAACATTTCTTTTTTTATTAGTTCATTAGATTACTTTCTTTTCTCTGATTTTTATTCTTTCTAGAAGAAATAATATAATCATGCTAAGAAGATACGGAGCTGCCAAATTGAGTCCATTGAAGTTTTCCGTAGTAAAGTCTCTTAAACAAGTTTGGAGAACGAAACATTGAGACAACAATCAGTCTCTTTTGTTCAAGCAATTTTTAGAGACTTTTGTACTAAAGAACGACATGGTCTCAATTTGGCAGATGAATTATATGCTAAATCTCAAAATAGAAAAATAAGAAATACCAATAATCTAATTGAATACGACATGAGCTCAAATAAATATGTCATGGCAAAAAAAGAAGAATAAATGAATTGAATGTCTGTCTTTACAAAAGCAAGTAAAACACACTCCTTTTAGAACATCGTGACATGTTTTATGACATGAGTAAAAAATTATAAATTAACAAATAACACACTCGTACCACAATAACAAAAGGGAGTTTTTTAGGCAGCCGAAGTTATGTAGAAAAGGATTATCTGGTTTCAGTTTTAAAATTCAGAATAAAAGCAATATTATTTTCCTATTTTATTTTCAATAATAATATAACAACACTTGCAATAAGAAAAATCAAGTTATTTTAGAAATTTTTGTACAAAAAAAGATATGTAAAATAATAAAATAATAAAAGAAGGCATTTATATTTAGTATGAAATAGTTTGTTGAGCCTGCTTTACTTCCAAGTATTATTGAATAGAGGCTTTAACAAGATTAAGTCTGCGGTTTAAAGTTTGATAAAGATAAAAATCTGGCGGTTGACTATGCCAGAGGCCCGATGTTGATCCATACCAACAGACACATGACGTTTCTTCAACGTTCTTTCAAAGTCCAAATAACGTTTTGGCGTTAAAACAACGTTGTTTCGACGTTAAAACAACATTCCGTGCCTGTCTGGGATATCAACTCATCAAAAATAAAAACCTTTAAAAACAGATTGAATTACAAAGACTGCCCCTTTTAGCCGACTTAGATATGTCCAGGTTCAAGTTTTAAAAGAATTTTGATCATAAATATTCCATTAATTTTCTAGGAAAATTTTCTAGAAATTAACAACAAAAGGTTTAAGAAATAATTGAAATAATAAAATACTAAATATAAACATGTTCTCTATAATTTCAAATGCAATGTGTAGAGACACCACAAAAGCATTATTGACATGTCATAACATATTGATAGAAAATAAAATAAACGGGCAGGCCTTTCCCTTTTCAAAATGAGGTCGAAGGTATGTTTAGCACAATTAATCAATTTCCTTTTCGCGCTTGTCAGCAGTATTAAGAGAATGCATAATAATAATAATAACACAAAAAAAGTGCCGGTTTAAATCTCACATTTCAATGCTCTGAAAAGTCATGAAAAACACGAGAAGGGAAACAAATAGCAAAAGTGCACAGCAAGGATACTAACAACCGATAACCAATTAATTGACAAGACAACATTTGAAAATTCAATAACCAATCTTAACAACTCTCAAAAGAACTTATTTTCTTGTCCAAATAACCCGTTCTAGGAAGCTCATACTAAAAGTATTTTCAACGATGAAATAACAGGTTAGTACTTTTATCTATCAGAATAAAAAATTTCAAAAGAAAGCATCGCCTAAGGTGATAAAACTGGGTGAAAGAATGTCGACGATAGATCTAACCATGCTGAAAAGTTGATATTAAAAAAAACGAAATAAATAGTCCAAAAATTATAAAAATGCTACAACTTAAAAAAAAAGTGATTTAAATTAAAATCCCACTCATTACCAATGTAGCCAACTAAATAGCCTCGCGAAATAATCCAACCAAAATTCAAAACTAAAAAGCAATATTTGGAAAACCTTTGAAACGACGAAACCTTGAACTTGACTTTCTTAGAGCTTAAAGCGATCATGTTTTATCTCACCCTCTATGATTCCAGAACAAAATATCGTGAGTAAAAAGTCTCAGCTTCAGAGAAGCAGAGCAATCAGTTTTTTTTTAGTTTTTTTAAACACTTCGGCGACTAGAAAAACCTCTATGACAAGGCGTTTGTAAAATTAGGTGTCTAACAATAAATAGGTTCACTTCACTTGCAACTGATAATCTGCTTTGCTTTCCCGCTTTGAAGACAAAACCCTGATTCAAAAATAGGCGCAACTTGCTCCGAACATACTGTATTGGTTGGAAAGAGCCGACCTAAGTAACTATCTCAAAAAAAGTCTGAACCGTTAAAACAATGAGTACGCGATACTACATAATTATCTAAGAAGCTCAAAAAAAAGCTTTAGGCTCCAGGAAGTTCAAGTTTGGTTAATAACTATTTTGAATAATTTTATCGACTCCTTCGAAAACCTTCAAAAATAATTTTTAGGGAGTAAAAAATAAAAATTAAAAAAATGATTTAAAAAAATGGTATCCCAAATGGCAGAAGAAAAAGATGACAATAAATAGTCAAAATAGTATAAGCTTTACCAATTGCTCATTTCTTTCGACGATCAAAGCGTGACTCCATTTCTTCCAGTACTAAGAAAATAAATAGAGAAAAAAGATAAGTTTCGGGAGTAAAAAAAAAAAATTGTTTGTTACAAAAAGAAAGATAAAAATAGTGATTAAAGAAACTGAGAAAACCAGCGAAAAACCGTATGTATTGCGAGTATCCTAATTCCAGGACAAAGAAAAATAGAACTATTTTATTTCTCCTCTTCTTCCCCTGTTACCCATTATTATGTTTAAACAAAAGTGTCTCTTTCCCTAAAAGTAAAAAGACACATTACAGCCAGTTCAGTTCTTTTATCCTTAAATATTTTGTCTCAAAGTCACAGCGAGAACTATTCAGTAATTTCCTAAAATTTCTTCATTATTTTCCGCTTAAAGGAAAAACTTCAAAAAAGTAAAAGTTTATTATTTCACAATTAAAAAAGAAAAAGGCTTGCACTAGTTCTAGTAGTTCGAATTACAAAGCATTCTTAAATCGTTTGAAGCTATATACATTTAGCAGGCGTTTTAGGGTTCTAGGAAGGATCTGCTTCAAAATGATTTGATGTGCATCACCCAACTTCGCAGGTCAAAACAAAATCAGCTTAAACTATAAAAAAAAGGTTCAAAATAGCTTCTAGTAAAACTATAAAACATTTTTTTAAAATAATTTATTATACCTTGGGGAGTATATTTGACGACTAGTTTGACCCTTCCAACTGCTTCTTTCAACAAATCCACAGCTTTTTCATGATGTTCTCCTTCAACATTCTGTAGTAAAACAAAAACGATGAAAACATCTGAAGAATGAAGGACAAAACAAAATAAACAAATGTTGGAAATGGGTGTATATAAGACTTAGTGCAGATTGGGAATCAGTACTGAAAAAATACTGTAATTTGTTTTTGTGTACTGCCATACAGGGTCTGCACCTTATTTTTGAAAGTGAAGTGATCAATATAGTGACTAAGGAGGCGCAAGCATGGTTTGCACCAACAGGCCGGAAGTTGTCAATTTTGACCCCTCTCATTTGTATAAAACCGCTTATTACTTTTTATATTGATTTGTCAAAAATTTAAAAACATCTCTTCGGCTTTGCAAAAAAGATGGAGACTGACTTTTTTAATTTCCAACCCTTAATAAATTAAGGTTCCTGATCCTGAAGGGATCTTTATAAGGATCGGCAAATGAATAACTTTTACTAAAAATATCGTGGAAGGCCACTCGCTGAGGAAATAGTTCATCGATTCTTTAGCAAGTACATGTAATAGTCGGGAAAAGACCTTACCACGCCATTTACAGCAAGGAGTTGGTCACCACGTTTTAAGCCACCATGTCTAAAGAAAGCAGAAGAAACAGAATAAAAGTCATTGGGAACCAAATCTCCGAGAATTCGGGCAATTTCTGTCCACTCTTCTGCTTCATGGAATTTTTGTGTGTCACTAATTTCAATCGAAACATACCTGATAGCCAAAACTACGGTTTGTTTTAAAAAGAGCCTTTTTCAACATAACACTGAAGAAACTTGAGGTAAATTCTTAGTTAAAACATAAACAACATTGAACCTATAAAGCTGAATTTTAAAGCCTCTCCTTCATAATGTCCTCAATTAAAAAAAAAGTGTTTCCCATGCCTTTTTTAAGCCCTTAAAAGTCCTTCTAGCTTTGACATTAAGAGATCAGAATCGATGTTTTGTCTTTTTCTATCAAGAGCTCCAATCATAAGAGCTCCAATCATAAGACCGCTTTCACAGCTTATTCTCTGTATATAAATTTTACCTATCAGCAACACCCTCTGGTATGATTCTTGAAATGTAAATTGGCGAATTCTGTTCCAGACCTCCCATGACATTGAAGCCTAATCCTTCATCTGTTTTCGGCAATTCAACTATCCTTGGATGAGCATGGCCTTCACTAGCAGCAAATGCTGCCACTGTTGCCTGAAGTAAGAAATAAAATGTTGGAAATTCATACGATAACTACAACCTGGTTAAAAGATTCTTCTCCTAAGATATTTAGCTTGTTGCCGATAATTTAGAAAGTGCCTCTTTTGCAGAAAAATAATTAGTCTTTGCGCTTAAAAACCAACAAAAGGATTTAAAAACGGCTTGATACGTGACAAGATCCTAATACAACATACGACATACAAAGAACAACAACAACAACTACTATTGCTAAGAAAAAAAAATTACTTTGGCTGTTGCATTTGCTCGCACTTCGTCATTAGTATTGAAATCAACTGTCTCGTATACTTGTTCATAAACCTAAAAACATTTATAAAACATTCTCATTTTTAATATTATTAAGCATTTTTGATATGTTAGGCAATCTTTTCAAATGAAATTCACTAAAAGAAACCCTTTTATAGCCTTAACCAGTTTCCAGCTCCTATTTCCTTTGGTGCGACTTGGTCACCCAGACATGTGATGCCAGTAGAAGTTATTACTATACTATCAGACTCAGACTCAGACTCAGACCATTATTATGATTAGGAGATGAAAAAAAAATTCCATGGTCAGTTTTTCGAACTTTCCAAAATAAGAAAAACTTTTTGTGAATGAGAACACTCTAATTTAAAAAAATATTCCCCATTTATAAATAAAGATAATTTTTGGGCCAAGTACAAAATGCATAATGCATAACGAATATTGCATAACGCATAATGCATAATACCTACTGCATAATGCATAATACCTACTGCATAACGCATAATGCATAATGCATAACGCAAAATGCATAATGCATAATACGGTGGCCCAGATTGCTCAAATCACGCAATAAATGTCGAGTTACACGAAATGAGTTAAATTTTTTAAATTTTTTGAGTTGCTCAAATAATGAGTTGCCAAAGTAACATTTTGCATAGGAAAAGCCCTTGAAGAGTTGTACATCGAGTTATTATCGAGATAAGCCGAGTTATTCCGAGTAACTTGACTGAAAATTTTTAATTAATGAAAAGTTGTAATTTTCGAGTTGAAAACTTATCAGTTGCAAAGTTTATGTCATAAGAAGCAATGTGATGGGTATTATT
>JAUJPO010048306.1:0-15898 GCA_032270745.1 Tiaropsis multicirrata
CCTACCGAGGCTACTCCCAACCCTACCGGGGCTACTCCTACCTCCAACCCTAACCCTAACTGGAATCTATCTACATTCCGAATCGGGAAATCGGGAAATTGTAAAAAATTTAAGTTTCCGTCAGGTCAGCATTTAGTCGCTTCTCTTTTAACCCTAGACCTTTCTAAATCTGGAGCTGCTTTAAAACCTGAGATTTACGTCAAGACAACAACTAAATTCTGCAAGTCAAATTTCATTTTTTAGATAATATATTTATTTGATTATATTTTACAATGGAGAGTTTGAAAGATCCATCACCACAAAGTTTTCAAGTGGATAAAAATAAAGAAGACAAAAAGACTAAGTACTTTTTCTATTACAGCAAAGTTCTATTTGGAGAGTTGGTAGGTAAGCTAACTTCTGCTGTCAAAGTTTCCAACAACTCAATTTTCATATCAATGAAATGTAATCAAGATAGAAAACAAACCAAAGAATTGTTGCGCTTTAATTTTTCATTAACAAGTAAAGATATTGAGGAGGTTCACGTTCATTTTGGTCGCTTGCCATCTTTTGTGGCTATAGAAACTTCACATCGATTTGCTAAATGTGCATGCAAGAGAATTGGCTCTGATGTTTTGCACAGTGATGGTGATGTAAAGAAACGTTACATTATTCTATCTGGTGAGAAGTTCTTGGACAGCACATTAGCAAGTGATATTGAACAATGTAATTTGATCACACATTTATCGAGTTGGACACGAGTTCATTTATTGTCTCATCAGCAAGCGATTGAAATGATTTCTCAAATACGACCTTCTTTTAATGATCAAGTCAAATGGCAACAGTTTCTTGAACAAAGTAAGAAGAATGGTCAAAACCCATCCATCAGCCAAACTTCACTTGTAACTCGTTCTCCTTCAAATCAAGAAGTTTTTTCTTTTTCATGCAACAAAGTACGCTTCGGAAAACTTTTTGGTACCTCACATCAACCTGTTAGAGCTATTGACAGTCGTTTGTATTTTACTTTTAACTGTGTGATTTCAAGATCCAAAAGAAAGATCTTGGAAAAATACACTTTTTCAGTCGGTCCAAGAGATGTTAATAATGTATATGTTTACCTCGGTCATATGCCTTCATTTTTGGTTATCGAAACGACCAAGAAATTTGCAGATGTTGCTTGTGCACGTATCGGACAGAAAGTTTTGTGCCCAGGTTCAAGTGATGCTAAACGACGTTATTTATTTTTGATGTTAGAATCACAATACAGTTCAACTAAAGACAAAATTGATGAGATGAAAGAACTTTTTGATCAGTTCATTTCCCACTGGACAAGACTTATCATTCTCTCCTCGTCCTCTGCTATTGATTTCCTAAAGGATTTATTATGATGTGTTTGATTTTACCAGTCCTGTTTTTAATGAAATAATAAACATATTGTGTTTTTGTGTCAATCATGAGATTTTTGTTTCATATTTTGTAGAATTAACTACTTTTTTTACAAGTTCAAATACTCACATCTTATTTACCTCAAAAGGGTGCATTAGGTCAAGATTGCATGCAGTATGTAAATCTATTGCCTTTTAAGATTAAGATTAAGATTATTCTGTTGTTTTTTTAATTATTTTTGAAAACATTTGTTAAGATTTGGGAAATTTGGATGATTATTTTGTACATAATATAAAAATTTGGTCAATTTGGACCAAAATAAATTCTTGTCTTAGAAATGTATTTTATAAAAAAAATTATTTAGGAGGATGTCTGGAGACTAGCAGGCTTGGTTTTGTGAGATGATTATGATTTAAACTGCATTTATTTCCACTCTAATCTAGTAAAAGTTAGCTCAGTATCTGGAAGAGAATATGTTAGTGTGCCAGGTCTAGAAGCCAGAAGTCAGAGTATCAGAAGCTAGATAAGACCGTGTAACTTTTCAAATCATCAATGACATTTTCAGTGAAATTTGAAGGATTCTTTAGGGTCATTCACATAGTACGTATGCATGAAAAGACCAAACATTTGCCTCGTCCTCCCCCTTGTACACAAATGTTTGCATTTTGCTTGACCCCCCCCCTCCCCTTGTTAGTATGTACTTTTCCCCTTCCAAAAACTAACACCCTTGAAAAAGACTAGAAATTATATCAAAATATTATCTTCTACTCTTGAAAAATATAGCCGTGGTTTTAATTGGAAAGAAAACAAGCATAGGACTTTTAAAATCAAAACAGGAAAAAAATAGTCAAAACCAAGGCAATTCAAGAAAAAAAACAATAAATTTTTTTTTTATTGTGTATATACATGCATTTTTTCCTCCATTTGTGTGTATGTACTATGTGAATGGCCTCTTTTGGGTTATAGTCTTGATGTGAGTTTTTGACCAAAAGGTTGGTTTCAACGAATACAAAGAATAACCTCTGGAATAAAGGGTTCGTTGGTTTTACAAAAAGGGGTATGAGAGTGTTATTTTTTTAAGTGAAATATCAGTCCAGTTTTACCAGACTACCTCCGTATGAATAGTCTCTGATTATTTGATTAGATCGTTTTCCTGATTCCTATATATTTTTTATTTAATATTTGTATTATTTTGTGTAAATTTATTAAATGTGTTATTTCGAAGAAAAAAATATAATTTCCCTGCTGTTTCAGTTTGCTTTCATTAACCAAATTTTAAAAGTACTGATTTTTTATTTTTTATACTGATTTCGAGAAATTTTAACCTCAAAGGTGGCTTTTTTGTCTCATTTTTTTGTCTTTAGTGGTCCCCTTCTCATTTTTTCTCAGCTTTTTATTTTCAGTTATAAGGCAGCGCAAATTTTATTTCCGTACATGGTCTGAATTATCATTGATAGTTCGAATTATCATAAACTCTGGGTTTTTTTCGCGGAAGTAGGCGATGATAGTCCGAATTATCATTATTGGTCCGAATTATCATTATTAGTCCGAATTATCATTTTAACGAGGTGAAAGTCCAGTTCATCTTTTGCCTTAGATTTCAGGTCTTGAAGAATTTCACAATATGCTAGCCCTGGGGTATATCCTTTCTGAAAAGGATTATTAATAAGTTTTGAAACATGTTCAGGTATGTCCTTAATACTTAAACTCTGTAAGGAGGTCGTGGAATGATTGTGTGAATACTCAATTTCAAGTTGGGCCGGAAATCTGGCAGATTCATTGTGTAAAATGCAAATTAACATTGAAAAAGGACTATCAGTGTTCCTGAATCTTGTTGATGGGTTGCCTTTCAGGACTTTCAAGTGATTCATCGTAGGTTGATGGTGTGATGGCAACGAAAGTAGTATATTTTTGAATACTGACACTTCTTTCCGAGAACTTTAGGTGTACGAGTTCTTATCGTTTCGTCAGTCTTAGAACAAAACAACAAAAATGATAATTCAGACCAATAATGATAATTCGGACTAATAATGATAATTCGGACTAATAATGATAATTCGGACTATCATCGCTTACTCCCGCAGAAAAAAACAGATTATATGATAATTCGGACTATCAATGATAATTCAGACCGTGTACGGAAAAATTATTTGCTAAGGCAACCCTTGTTGAAACAATAATGACGAAGGCCTCTCCTGGAGCTGCTACATTTTTACAAAAAGTGAAATTGCAACAATACTTATTTCAAATGTTGCAAAACTCGCTGTATTTACCCATCATTTTATGAGCATGTAAATTTGTTTATTTTGAAACCTTCTTTTTGAAACCTTCTTTTTTTCATAATTTGTCCAAAATATTTATTGTAGCTAACTATTGGGTCCAATATAATAAATCTCTGACCTGAAATTACAATGTGTTTAAAAATGTAGCAAGCCATGAAATTTTAATTTTGTTATTGTGTTTGTTTTTTTCTTTCAGAGTAGAAAATGAAATCTAGATAAAAATATATCACAGCAAAATAAGTAAAGAATCATTGGACTTTGAAAATGATTAACAACAGTGGGGAGAACCAGGTAAATGTTATTATTCTTTGGAATGTAGACAGTATCTTATTAGGGAAGAATCTTTTTGCGAATTTAGATTATCAGTTAAAATATTTCCCCCCTAAATTTGCCCTTTTTATGCAAAATTTGCCACATAATCCCATAAATCATGAAATTAAATTCTGCCAAATCTCCTATTTTGAAACTGTAAATCGTAAAATTAGATTCCGCAAAAATTGTGATAAGAAAATCATCATGTTCAGATGGTAGAATTTATACGAAACCTGGAAACCAAAACGCGAAATGTGAAGGAAATTAAAGAAGTTGATATTTACATATGTTAGAATCTTTTTGTTTGGTATTATCTGTAAATAATTTGTATAAAATTTATGCTACAGTCAGTACACAGGACAAGGACTGTACTCATTTTTATTCTTTTGCTTATTTTAGGTGAATGTCGTCAATCATCAGGCAGACAGTAGACCAACTCAAAATCTCCCTCAAAGTTTCCCTCAACGTAAGTGTTATACTATACCGCTGGGTGTCTCACAACAAAGTTTTATATGTTTGTATGATAACATGGTCATTTATTTTAAACTAAATAACTGATGTGCATATGAACAAGGAAAGTTTAACTTAAGTTTTGAGTTATAATTTTTGGGTTGTATTTACCAAGTTATAAGCCTAAGCCTTTTGGGCCTACCACAGGAGGTCCTATAAATTTAACCTTTGTCCTGCTTTTTTCGAAAAATGAAATTTACAACAGAGATGTTAGGATCAAGCATCCATTGTAAAGCTTATACCCTTCTATTACATAACTTACTTCAGATGGGTGTTGTTTGGATCAAGTAAAATGACTTTTAACTTGACCAAGTTAAAAATGAATCCAAGATAAGTAGTTCCTTGCAAAACACTATTTTTTTGAGTAAATCCATCTTTCTTATTGGAGTACAAACTTTATGCAGTAAAATACGAATAATTTAACATTGATTGGACGGCCCACTTTCTTACCGAAGATATTTGTAAAAGAGGACTAGCCCAATCAAAGATAAAACCAACAGTGAAGGATAGATTGATAACAATGATATCCTGATGGTCTGGTTTAGTACTATTCTTTGGTGATTTGAATGTGACGTTTCGTTTGTTGTGTTATTGTATATCAGTTCTGTTGAGTTCCATGTTTGGTTTGTTAAGTTAGTGAACATTGTTGAATATCATGTTTGGTTTGTTGAGTTAGTGAACATTGTTGAATTCCATGTTTGGTTTGTTGAGTTAGTGAACATTGTTGAATTCCATGTTTGGTTTGTTGAACTAGTGAACATTGTTGAATTCCATGTTTGGTTTGTTGAGTTAGTGAACATTGTTGAGTTCCATGTTTGGTTTGTTGAGTTAGTGAACATTGTTGAGTTCCATGTTTGGTTTGTTGAGTTTGTCACCATTAGGACTGAGATTTTGAAATCGTTTTAAATTATTTTTCTGTATTTTATGCCAAGTTGTGTTTTGTTTTCAGCCATCCCAAGATGATTTTGATGATTCTTTCCAAAAAGGTGATTCGTGTTTATTGGTATTGTATTTAGTGTCGCCAACTTGATCTTTAGGTTGTCTGAGTCGCTCCGAACCCAAATGCAGCCTTGAATATTTTATTTTCAATGTAATATTTGGACCTTAAAACGAACGACCATTGAAATTGACAACTTATCTTTCTTTTCTAGTTTTCGTTTGTTCATCCCATTTCACGCTTTTGGTGTGTAATTCTTTATTTTTTCTAACAAAATAATTTTTTTTTACGAGCTTCAGTCTATTGATCATAGCTCAAAACCATTTGCTTTTCAGCCAGAATGCGCAAGTTATTTTAGAAGGCTGAGACCAAATTCATGAAAAACCCAGAGCCGCAAAGATGCAGATAAATATTTCCTCAACAATTAACCAGAAAATTGATAAAAGCCTAAATGCAACAAGTGATACCTACTGGCAATCAAATGAAATTTAAACCTTTGTCTGAACGTGCGTATCTGGAAAAAAACTTTTTTTCCCGTATACGGTCGGTAGCATCATTGACGGTCGGTAGCATCTCACTTTGATGATCATCGGAAGCATCCAAATCTTAGTTTTTCGCCGAATTTTATAGTCGGAAGCATCTTTTGCGCTGCGTCTGCCATATTGTGGATAGGCTAGTTTATACTTTATACAGGCTATCAAAACAAGATGGCGGCGTTTTGCACGCTTGTTATGTGTGTTGGTGACTTTGTTGGTATTTTTAGCACTTTTAGACTTAAATATGAGTTTTATAATTACTATTTTATGAACCTGGTGTATCTTTGCTCATATTTACATGGAATATTGGCTGTAAAACTTCTTTGTTTGTTGTTATGATTTTTACCCTATTCTTGTGTTGATTTTGGTGTTTTGACCCAAGATGCTGCATGATGATATATATCAGGTATGTTTACTAATGTACTATATTGTTATTTTTAAAGTCATCTCTTTGATTGTTCTAAATAATAAAGGTCATAGCTTGATAAAATAGAACTTTTCATGCACGAAATGTGTTTACATTTTCCTTTATGCACTTTGTGATGTAAATTTGATAATTGATGACTAGGAAAACTTCCAAATATATTATGGGGTAAATCTTAACCTGTTTCTAGATCAATTATGACAAAATTTCCCTCTATTTTGTAGCTTTTCGTGCAAGTATCGGTGTCTGTTTTTGTTGGTTCATTTCTGTCCATGTATTTCTCAAAGGATTTACTTCAGTATTCAGTAAATTTGATAAGGAATGGATAGTAAAACTTCCAAATATATTATGGGCTGTATCTAAACCTGTTTCTAGAACAATTATGACAAAATCTCCCTCTATTTCGTAGCTTTTCGTGCAGGTATCGGTGCTGTTTTTGTTGCAGGTTCATTTTTGTTGTGTATTTCTCAAAGGATTTACTTCAATGGTCTCCATCCAGCTCCAAATATCAATGTTATATGAATAAGGGTTAGGTTCCACGGTTTTAGAAAATTACAAAGTTTTTGATGTTGCCGACCATCAAAAGATATTGCCGACCATTAAAGATATTGCCGACCGTATACGGAAAAAAGATTTGCTGCGGCGCGCATCTACCAGTTGCTCTTTTGATGTCTTTCCTGCATTTGAGGGACGACCCTTTTTCATTTTGGGAGTTGAAGGTTCTTCATCAGGATTATCTAAATACCTCAAGAGTTAATTCCATTTCATTGTTGGTTCATCTGCTGTCAAACATGAAGATGATGGGTCATCTTCTTGTGGACCGACCGACACTGTGGCAAGAAGGGTTGTTGGTGAGTTAGACAAGGCTCTACCTTTTCACTCTCCTCTGTAGTATAACTGTCCTCACTTTTGTCAGAAAGATTAACATCATGATACTCCTTTCATATCCATTCACCAATATGTTGTCTAGCTTTTCCACTACAAATTCTGGTCACTGGTACAAAGATCCACAAAACATTATTTGTGTACATAATTAATTTAGTAAAAAATTTCACCATAACTCTCTCCAAGTCCAACAGGATAAAATGGGTAATTTATCTGCTAATTTAAAGTTTTGAAACCACTGCAAAAAGATATGATGACAGACATTAAAAAATGAAATGTAATTCAAAGTTTTTAAAGCACCAAAAAATGTAAAGCTGGTTTCGATTCGGAGGGAAATTCCTAGCACTTACTAATTTATTCGATTTCAAGTCGGCTACTATTGCATGATTAACTATACAGCTTTAACGCGTGAAAGCCAGAAGAAAATCATTTAGGCACTAATTTATTCGACTTTCAAATTTAGCCGTATTGCATAATTATGCGGTTTTAACGGTAAAATCCCGGTGATGTGATTTTTTCCGGACAAAAAACAATACGGAAATAAAAAAGACAAGACGCAAAAACTTCCAAATGCTTTCTCGCTTTCCTTTATGCGTGAAACTAAAGTGCCTCCTCGGTCGCTGCGCTCCCTGCGGTGGCAATTAAAATTATACTGCAATTTATTTCAATGAGACTTTAAATTAACCCACCTTCAACCTTCAAAATCAACATTGCCTGTAATCTTTTTTTCACTCATTCAACACAGAATTTGGTACTCTTTCTAAACTCGTTAAGTAATAAAAATTTTGTTTCATCGCAAAAATAAAAAAAATTGCTGAGAGACTTGCTGAGATTCCTTTTTTAAATGTTATAAAGAAGATAAGTAAATCTTCCGCGCAAATAAAATTAGATAATGGGGACAGAGAAAGAAGAGAGAGAAACTTTTTGGGCCAGCGCGCCCTTTAAAAAGCAACTGGTCGAAAATATTTTGGCTTTGGCCTGTGCGCGCAATAAATTAACGAGTGCAGGCTAAACCACTTGACGTAAAATTGTTTGCCTCGCCTTCCCGCGCAAAATTCAGGTATTTTGATATCGTATCGTATTGGTAATGGAGTTTTTTGGTGTCTTCATCCACAAAGCAGAAAGCAATCAAGTCGCAGGCGTTAGTATTTTTTTATTGCAACTTCAAAAGACAATTTAGAAGTACTCAAGGTTTGTTGTTTTTTAGTGTTGGCTTCTATCGTTTTGCTGTTACTTTTTATAAATTTGGTATCATGTTCTTAGCCTGAATCTCCATGCTCCATTTCCACCCTTTCTTTCTCCAAATGTAGAACACATTTTCCAGAAGTTTGGAAATATACAACATATCGTTTTATTTTAAGATGGAAATGAATAAGATATGTACTTTGAGGTGGGAGTCCTTCACCCGGTTGGCGAACAGAAATATAAATTCTTAACTTTCCAGTAAACGACTGATTTCTTAATAATAAAACCTTTTCCACCAATTTGTGAAGGTCTTTATATTAAATATATATGAAAATCAAAACAAGTATTAATGCTTGCCACAGAGTGCTCAATAAAACAAACAAGTTTGGTTAGAGCTAATGGGCTATTCCAAAAAAACAAACCGTACAGGGGGGTGGACGAACCTTTTTTTTTTTTCTGAAAATGTGTCTATACCCCCTGGAAAAATGGAAAATTCTGAAAAAGCCCCTGGATTCAATGGTAGGGTGGACGAAGTATAATTTAGGGTCAACGTCCTGGAAAATTTGATAAATTTCTTTAACCCCCTGGAAATTTTCCAAATATCTGCCATCACCCCCTGGAAATTTCAATTAAAATACCCCCTGGAAAAGTTCGTCCACCCCTACGTATGGACTTAAAATGGAATAGCCCAATATACCATAGCATAAAAACCCCGGTCAAAAAGTCTTTTGTTTTTGTCTTTTGTTTACATTTTGATCTTGCGTACGCATATTGGTTTGTTTTGCTCACTCATTGATCATGTGATAAAAAAATAGACCAATCCCAAGAGAACGTATTGGTAGGTAACGTGATCAATAAGTGAGAAAATTGAAAATTGACTTTTGTTTTAAACAAAGAAAAAGTTTACAAAAAGATATATCAATACATTGCCAGACCAGTGTATTTTATACTGACTATGGTTAAACAACGTTGAAAACTTGTCTTGTGTTTGCTGGGAATGAAAAATAAAAATTCACTTAAAAAAGTGCTAAAATACGTCAAAAAAGGGTATTAAATTTAGGCAATTAATTCCAAAATTGAACTCTTTTTAAGTTGTTTTAACGTCTAATATCAGAGCGCTTGCAAGAACGTTGGAATAACGTAACGTGTCTCTGGTGGGAAACTTTCAATTTTTCAATCTTAATTTTTATTTTCTAAAGGGAAGATCATCTCTCCAAAAGTCAGTTTAGCTTCGAGCAATTCTATTTGAAAGAAATCTTCAATTTTAGAAGGTGAAAAAGTTTAAAGCACATTTTCAAGGGGGCCTCGTAGCTTCATAAACACTGCGAATGCTCTAAAAAGATTATTCAGTAAGACAAAAGTGGCGGATCAGCCTTACTTAGTTAGTTCTTATCTCGTTCACAATTTTTTGTTTGTGTCTTTCTTTCTTTGGCAATACATTAAAAAACAAAAAGCTTTTTTTAGTTATTTTTTTAGATCATATGGTAATTACAACTTTAATTACCTTCGATAAACTTGGGAGTTGAATTCCCCATACTGAAATTTGATGTATTCTCAAAGGTGAAAAGTGGTATAAAAACTTGTTGCTGCTTGACTTTGATTTACTTGATTCTTTTGAATTTTATATAAAGGACGAAATAAAATAAAAAATATAGGTTAATGCCATGGATGCATTGCTTTCCTTTATCTTGAAAATATGTTTCTATGAAGTTATTTCTCAAAGAATGCAATGGGGCATTTTTAAGCGTCAGTTATTTCTAGTTTTAGCTTTTGAAAGCTTTATGCTCTTATCAGATGGGATCCCGTCTACATCCGATTCTTACCCGACTCGAAAGTAGACGGGTCACATTGGATTGTTTTTTCTTCAAGATCTTGAAGAAATGCTCTGATTGGCCGAAATCCCTATTGTCTTTTATGCGCGAGTTGAAATTCGTTCGATTTGATTGGTTCAATTTTTCAACTGTCATTTTGGTGCGGGATTCAAACTGCCAATGTTACCATACTAATTTTTTATTATGCGAGCTTAGTGAAATGGGGAAAAATTAGTATGGGTCCAGACTATGCTCTTACATGCTTTTTGTCTTGTATAAAAAGCAAGAAAACGGTGGGACCTGGCTAAAATCGGGTACGGGAACGTGACCCTGGTCATCAGGGTACCTTTTCCAAGCTCTAAGGACCAGGGTTCAAAAATATTCCTCTGATAGGGTTATTTTTGTGAAATCTTCTGGTAATTTTTTCCAAAAACTATGAGAAATTCTTTCCTCCTGACGGGGTCCGAAAATCAGGTAATTTTACCCAAAACTTGTCAGAAATTTGTCTTTGTGTACCCTGACACCTTTCGACCTCCAAGCGGCACGTTTCCGTCGTGAGTGAAGGTCAGAGTGGTGTCCCCTGGATATTTTTTATTAATTTTGATTATAATTTAATGACTACTTTCTGTGCCGTTTTGGTTTTTGACAATGGGTACAGATGTGGAACATATTTTAAATATATTTGTGTTTCATATTTTTTTAGGATTTTACACAAAAGAAAAACAACAATCAAACGACAGAAGCAGGCACCAAGTCACAAAGAACCAAATAGAGAACGAAAGGAGAGATGTTCAAAAATTTGCACTGTTTTCGTAAGAAGAAGAGTTCCTGCTGCAATTTCATCATCATTTTATCATTATTCGTTGTGGATTTCCATTTGGCATACTGTGCTGATCAAAGAATAAGTTGTAAGTCACACTTCTTTTTCTTTTTGATTGGTCCATGTTCATGACCACGATGCCGTCAAACGGCATTTTAGTCTACCCGCTAGGCTATGATAATGAACCAAGGTCAAGGTTATCGGACAAAACAATGTCGGACGCTAATATTTTTCGTCTGACTAAATTATTCGTCGTACAAAATTTTCGTCAAATCCAAAAAGTTTCGTCACTTTTGTCCGACATTTTTTTGTCCAATAAGGTATCAACTTTTAGAATTTTTCTCCTTCCTTCAAGATTGATGTAAATAAGGTCAGCTATGTCAACAGACCACTTTCAAAAGCATTGAGTGGTGTTAATAAGATGACATTTATACAAATTTGGGCAACGATTACAAATTAGAGCACGGCGTATCTGTTTTTATGAGTCAGGGTTGTTAGGTAAGGACACAACAAAAAGTTTCTGTCTCCCTGTGGAAATCTAAATCCTGATCTAATCTAGACCGCATGACATTACATCACGCCAAACCCGGGAGACACGTGACGTTTTTTTAACGTCTAAATAACATTCTGACATTTTAGAATAACGTCGTTTTTGATGTTAAAACAACGTCACGTGCCTATGCTGGGAAGGGGTTTTATTTTGACTTAAAAACTGAGTCTATTTTCTCTCCCATCTTCTTTTATCGTATTGTTTCAATTCTTTTAAGTTAACGGATCAACGCGGTGTAAATCATCTTAAAATTGAAACATAAAGGCTTGTTTACATGTACTGTGGTAGAATTAATCTTCGCATGACGAAAAGATTTCGATCCTTTTTCAAAAAAGTCCCGAATACAATGTGTGTCTTCTTAAGTCTTATAAGAACTTATTAGGGGGAATGACTTTTGATAGGAACTACTTAACTAGTATCAGATTTATCACCATAAAACATGATAAATGGTGAAAACCCTTTGCTTGGGTACAGGCTTAAACAAAAGGAATTTTTAACTGAGTTGTTGAACAGTTAAAAATCGGATTCTAACAAAAAAAAATCATATAAAAATTCATTATATTTTTCATCGAAGGACTAATTGATGAGGTTTCCATTTAAATTTCGATCGATCCCTCTTTCTTAATTTTTCCAAAATGTTATGCTTTGATCGTCTTCTGAGAAAGGAAATACGAAAAACCGCTATTCACGTCCAATCTCGTACCCAGAGCCTATCAAAATGATAAAAAAGATGGAAGAGAGGAACTGGTGACGAGTTTGATTGACATTGACATCATCAACCGCAAATAACTGAACATTTTCTTTTTTATATTCCGTCCATTTAATATCTGTTGTTTAAATGAGAGTTTTCTTCTATTGAATGACAACGATGCTATCTACTTGGAATATCTCTTAGAGAGAATGATTTATTTTGAAAATGTTGACGATTTTTCATTTTCTATTTTAACGACCGGACCCTTGATAACTTAATTCTCAAAATTGGTCATCCTCAACAGTGGGAATATTACCTGTCACCCTTGGTACCTCATCCAATCACCCTTGTGATTATTTTTAAGTTATTTCAACGCTACCTAATAACCGTTTTGGATACATTATTTGTATTTTGTTTAAAAGTTTTGTCATAACAATTAGATCTGTCCGAGCAAAAACGAGCAAGACGATGTTTTGTTGATGTCGGGAAGAGTGTATTTACCTCTTAAATATGATGTGACCTAATGGTATATCGTCTAGATAAGCTAAAAGATCACGTGCTTTGAAGTTCTAATGTTTGTTTTGCTGTTGCTAATTTACTATATGAGCAGTTAATTAGGTGATTAGTTTAGAAATTTATCTTTTTCCGGTACGCTATCTTCGTTTTGAGCCATGTTGAGTGTTATTTAGATACGTATCCAAAATACTCAAGGTAAGTGACCTACCGGAAGTGCGGTCCTTAGGAGTATGTTTTTCAAGGTTATATGACAAAGCCTAAGGTACGCCCAGGTTCACTGTAAGGGTGAGACAGGAAAGAAAATTATTGCTATAAATATCTTTATTAATGATTATAAGTCTATAGAATTGGGATTTTTAAAAAGTACTTTGTGGGATAAGAACTCGTCAACTTTGTGGTTACCAGGAATCATGAATAATACTCATTTTGAGGAGAATGCTAATAATAGACATACATCAACGAAAGTGGATGATTTTAAATTAAGTAGACTGTTTTTGAAACTCGAACCTTGTTTTTTTATTTCAACATTGTTTCAACGTCCAAAACACGTTCTGCCGTTGAAACAACATTGTTTGGACGTCAAAACAAGGCCCGTTGATTGCTTGGTTAATGATACTCGGTTTGAAGAGAATCGTACCAAAACTTTTGAAGAGAATCGTACCAAAAATTTTGAAGAGAATCGTACCAAAAATTTTGAAGAGAATCGTACCAAAAATTTTGCTAATCATAGACATACATTCGAGTGGATATTATTTTAAACATTTAACTTGGTAGATTCTATAACTCAAACCTTTCCCAACAGGCACTGGACGTCGTTTGGACGTTGAAACAATGTTGAAATAATGGTCTGTACCTGTCAATCTAGCAATTCTTTCCTTCCAAGCAGAACAGAACGTTGTTTCAACATCCCAAAAACGTTGTTTCAACGTCAGAACTTTGTTTGGACGTTGAAACAATGTTGAAATAACGGTCTGTACCTGTTAATTCTTTCCTTCCAAGCAGGCACAGAACGTTGTTTCAACATCCAAACAATGTTGTTCCAACGTCAGAACTTTGTTTGGACGTTGAAACAATGTTGAAATAATGTTGTGTGTCTGCTGGGTCGTTATTTCATCATTCCCTTTACGAGTGATCGTGATTTGACTAAATCTTTCAGCGTGATGCGTGATTTGACAAATTTTTGCACTGTATAGCCCAAATTGCGTGATGAGATGCGATTCGGTTACTTTTCGTAATGCGTGATCGAGACTGAATTTTAGCGTGATCGGCTGATTTGGGTCACCGCTGGGGGAGCCTCCTTTACTATTCCTGGTGGAAATTTTGTGTGTCAGTGGAGGGTGGGGGGAGGGGGAGCAACATACAGTAGGGGATATCAAAATTATTAATTTCTTTCTACACTGGTATTCTATCTATTCTTTTTTGTTCGAAAAATCGATGGGGATGATTCATTTTGCATTTTTTGCATTCATAATTAGTTTCTGTTTGGGATATCGAGACCAACAATTATTTAAGAAAAAGTGCATTTGAAATTCTATGAATTGGTAAAGACCACAAAGTAATGGATTGCTAAAATGATTAATTTTTCTTGTGGATAAAAATTCATAAAAGAGTTTTAATTTTAAATTTCAGCAAAAGCTTTTCGACATTATGTCATCTTCAGTGCATAAAAAAAATTTATTAATTTTTCAGAATAGAACTAGCAGTATTGTATTTTAATAATTGACTGCTATACTATTAGCTAGTGACATGCTTTTACCTGGTGATAGTAATGGATTTATTTATTTTATAGTGAAAATTTATTTATAGTGAAATTTATTTTAGAATATTGTAACCAAAGGAAAAAGCTCTTCTGAAATTTAAGACTTGAAATGTTCTTGATATATTCTTAACATGTTGCCATTTTAGCGATTTTCAAGCAATTTTCCTTTACAGATTACCATCGGAAGGTTTAAAAATAGTCTCAGTATGTTCATAACCTTTTAGCTTCTGTAAGCCGTGTGTTCTTGGTCTGTTCTTATATAAAAAAAAAAACGTGTATCTGCTAATCGAATTACGATCAGCTTTATATGCTCTAATCATAGTAGCATTTAGTTGCGATACTTTACACATTATATTAAGAACAAACCATAACGATTAGGGCTGCAAAAATGACCCACAAAGTCAAGAACATGGTAAGAACATTTCTTGAAATTCGCTAAGAAAAGCATCTTATCAAAAACATTTTAAGAACATCCAAAAGAACAACACGTACGACACTGACGCAATTCTTTTTGGAAATTCACGCAAAACCAATTCTTCAAAATCGGCGAAATTTTCACGTTGATCGAGGAAGTTGGGGGAAATATAACAATTCATGCATTCGCGCATCAAAAAATTCACTTTTCATCGAATATACTGTAGAAGGTTGCCAACATTTTTGACGGGGAGTGTTGTTTTTGCTTTATTATGCCTTATTTGGAAGTCAAGGCTCTCCGTGATAAACTTTGAAGACCTTCTGTATCTGTCACTGCATTTTATTGGAAATTGTCAATCTCACCTCACACTAATAGTATTGTGTGTATTTTAAAGACTGCCTTCTATTTTTATTCTCCTAATCGGATTACCCAGCAAGTTGTAATGATATGTTACTCAATATATTGGATTTAATATTCTACCAGTGTGTGTTTTGTTAAAAGGTTTTTTTTGTAGCAATTTTCTTTTTAATCAGACTATTTAGAGAATTTCGAAATAGCTTCATTGCTTTTTTTTCCATAATGTTTGTAATGTGGTGTTGATGTTGATGTTGATGACTAGCTTTGCAAACTGTTGGTGTTTCTGGTATTTTTTTAAATACCCGAGCGAAGGTTCAAATTCCACCAGGGGTGACACTCTTTCTGACTGGAACTTGGTTTATCACTAGCTTATGCTTTGCAAATTGTTGGTGTTTCTGGTACTTTTTTTAAATACCCGAGCGAAGGTTCAAATTCCACCAGGGGATGACTCTCTTTCTCACTGGAGCTTGGTTTATCACTAGCTTATGCTTTGCAAATTGTTGGTGTTTCTGGTACTTTTTTTAAATACCCGAGCGAAGGTTC
>JAUJPO010048317.1:0-15895 GCA_032270745.1 Tiaropsis multicirrata
TGGGGCCTAAAGATAAAGCCTAGTGTTACAGATAGATAGATTTCAAAATTTGGCATATAGACTAGCTGATAAGCCCATCTAGTTTTTAACTCCAGCCGGTTGTCTCTTAAAAAAGTTTTTACCCAATGATTTTTTTTTGGATGGTTTTGTGTAACAAAGAAAGATCTAGATGGGCTTATCAGCTAGTCTATATGCCAAATTTTGAAATCTATCTATCTGTAACACTAGGCTTTATCTTGCATCTTTTTTGCCTGGATAAATTACAAAAGAAAAGAAAATGTAGAAAAAAAGAAAAAATTTAACACCTTTTCCCTAGAGAATTTTTTATTTCTTTTGGAAAATTACAAAATTATCCATTGCATAATGACGGGTGATTATAGCCCCAGTGACGTCATAAAATGGAAAAACTTTAATGTACATTAGTTTGTACTCATCTAACATCGTTTGGTGTTAGATTTTCAACCAAATCTGTCAGTGAATCTGTAAAGTAATCGAATTTAAAACTTTTTAAAGTAATCTCATTTGCAATTTTTCTTTCTTTAGATGATAGCAGCTATAAACACAGAAGAAAGGCCTTTGACTTGATGAGTTGTCTAGGTAAGAATTATTTTCTTCTATTCTTCCTCACAATGGTTTTCATCAATTATTGATCTAATGTTTTCTCTAAGGCCTATGCTAAAAACGTTCTTCTTTTTGGTCTACTGCTGACAAAAAAAGCAAATTTTAAGAATTTAACCTGGACATTGAGTATTAACTCTTTGGTAAATTACTTCTTGAAAATCTAACTTTAATAGCTAACTGTATCTACTTATTTTTCTTATTTTTTCATTAGCAGTTTATACTTTTTTGAATTTTTAGAACATTATTACTTATGTTATGAGAGTGTGGAGCTGCCAAATTGAACCCACTGAAGTTCCCCGTAGTAAAGTCTCTTAAACGAGTTTGGAGAACGAAGCATCGAGACAGAAATTATTCCTTTTTATTCAAGCAATTTTTAGAGACTTCTGTACTAAAGAACGATGTGGTCTCAATTTGGCAGATGAATTATGTTATTATAACCACCATTAATAAGAACAGAATGTTGTGGATACAGCAAACAGAAATCTTGTTTTTAACAAACTGTCAGATGACAGTGTTTCCAATAGAAAATACTAAAAACTTTTGCAATGAGTTGATAAATAATTACATATTCGAGATAAATCTAGAATTGAAAGCTAAAACAAGAATTGAATTTTTGGAAATTGTAAAATATCGATGTCAGAATGTGACAAGTATGATATACAAAAATTTATCACCTAGCTTAAGCACTAGACTATTATCTAGTATACTTTTTGGATTCTTTGCCACGGGATGACGTCAGAACTGGGGGAAAACAGAACACTTACTGAAGATTAATTATGTGTTTTCAGTAAAAAAAATCTTTTAGTGAGTAAAACCAAAGTGTTTGTTTTCCCCTCGAAATGATTAAATCTAATTGGTTGGAAATTATATCACATGAACATTATCTTTATTATATTTTTAGATGAGTTATTGAGCAGAGTTAATTTCAGTCTTGCACGTAAACCTTCACAAAATGTCAGACAACACTTGATATCACTGCAGTCGCCTCCTTACGCCCCTTTTGAAGGAAAAGAATATGAAGAACTTTGCGAGCAAGTCACAAGATTATATGAACATGCTAGATATGGTGCCAAGGTACTAAATTTGAGCATTCTTTTATATTCCATCTTTTTTGCCTGTTTTGTTATCATTATTACAAACACTATTAGCGTTGCAGTATTAAAAGGTGAGTTCAAAATTCGAGTTCAAAATACATACTGGCATTAGAACGAGGATGAATGAATTTTTTACACTGATTTTATTTTTGTCCTCTTCCTTTTATTGCATTAGGTGTTTGGTGAACAAGATTATCACATTTATTCAGAGAAGATAGATCAGTTATATGATAGGTAAGCCATCAGATGTTTTGGTTACTTACTTACTCTGTGTGTTGGAGTTTCTGTAGAGAGCGTAATATACGTCTGTTTTCCAAAAAATGGCATTTCTTAAGAAGCCCATCCCCATTTCTTTTGTTCATATTTCCTCCGTATTTTATTGTTGTTCATTGATGAATATTTCTTCAGCAATAGATCTTTTCATAATAAATTACGTCACAAACAAACGATTGCCTCGTCTTTATACAATTACCAAAATGTGATAATGTCTCCCCAATGTTATGTAGTTCATTAGCTTTGACGAGTTCTTGTTTTTAAAGCATTTTTTGAAATGTCACATTATTTTTAGCCTTTGATGTGCGGTAGATTAATCTTGAGGCAACATTTTTTCATAATGCCCTCATTATATCAAATCTTCTCAATCTTAACGACTTTTTTTGCTTTTTTAACTAATTAAGGGTGCATCAAAAGCTTTTGGTACCTGGTAGTTTAGTTGTCCACGCGGATCATCAACAGCAGGTAAAAACACAAAGCCAGTGTACTTCCAATGTAGAAGCAGAACTTACCAGTCAAGTCATATTACCTTCCACACTGGTAGAAAGCAAAACATCTGGTTTAAGGAATCGAGATGGCAGTAAAAATATTGTATGAATGGAATCAAAGATGACCTAATTCTTTTTGTATATAGTCAATTTTCCTCAATTGTAATTATCATTTTTTTAGATTTTATTATTTATTATTGTTTTACACAGTTTTCAGTAACATTTAAAACTAGTATGTCAATTAGAGCTCTCTGAAACCCGTCGATTTGCACAGTGAAATTCTCTTAAAAGCTTTTATTAATTCAAAATCATGTTATTATCACCAGTTATTATCTGAACTTTGAGACAATCCTTTTAATCACATTATTGTTTATTTTTATATTTTCAGCAATCAAACTATAAAAATTATAATATACAAAGATTACAAACAATAAAAAGATAATAATACAACAAATGGACGTGAAACACAATGATGATAACCAGAACATTACGATGAACAACGAAGAACAAGAAAAACCTGTCTTCATGAACGGACACTCCACCAAAGACGCAGCCATCGATGAACCATTATTGAACGGTCATGGTGGTCACCAATCTAATAATCTTTCTACAAGTCCTTCAAAACAGAAAGTCATCGATACTATAAGTGAAGTGATAAACGATCGATTATTGGAAGATCATTCCACGACACCCTCTATGTTGCTGACGGAGGAAAAAGAGCGAAAATCCAGCACAGATCTGGCTATTTCTTCCGCTGTGGATGACATTCTGGAAAAGGTGGAATCTACATCAAATACCCCAAAACCTGCTGCTGAGACAGACACGGTCATTCAGTCTCGATCTGAAGGCACCACCATAGATAACTCTGAAACGTCAACAGACACATTTTTTTCGACAATATCATCAACTACACAAGAAGACGATTCAACCACTCAATATTTGACACCTTCCTCTGATTCTCTCTTTGATTCTCCTCCATCAGTGGACTCGGTGGTCAGCGATGTTCCTTCACCTGATGAGCATGTTGTGATGGCAAAGACTGATGTCCAAAAAGATGATGAACTTAATTCTTTTAAAGACTCCACGAACAGCGTGGTTATAGAGAAAGACGAAAACCCACTTCCAGAAGAAGCGACGGTGACATCATCGGACGTTGTTGAACCAATGTCTGCACCTATTGAAGAGTCTAAAAATAGTAATAGTGGTGTAAAAGTTGATGAAATTGAACTAAACAGCGAAACATTGATTATTGAGAATGCAATACCGACTGAAGTTGTGGACTCTCAAGAAACCGCTGTTACAACTCAAGCCGAAGTTAATAATTCTACAATAAAATCAACAGAATCTAATGCACTTCCAGAAACCAGTAACAGTACAACTCAAGAGGTGTCTACCCCAACTGAAGCTAATGAAGATGCAATAAAATCGACAGGACCTGAAAATGAAACTCCAGAAACCAGTAACAATTTATCAACTCAAGAAGATACTAAAATTGATTCAATTGATGAAAACCCCATCGTCGAGAATTCTCCTTTGAATATCATTGAACCGACAATCACCACAGCCTCTACCACCGTCGGAGATGTGTTAGAGAAAGAGAAGGAGAGTGACAAAACCGACGAAGTAAAGGAGAAGAAGAAACCCGCAGAAGAATGGTTAGATATGCTGGGAAACGGACTGTTAAAGAAAAAGGTTAGTGATTAGAATGGAATATGAAACTATCTTCAGTTAGTACTGAAGATGGTTTCATACCGAAAAGCTTTAGCTTGAAAAAAACTACAACTTTGTTGTCTTTTCTTATTTATTTCTGGAATGGCAAATTCAAAATTAGACTGGAATTGATGTTATTGGTTTTTTCTGCTTTAGAAAAAATCCGTGACCCCGTGTTAAGGGTATAGAATCTCCCCATTGTTTTAAATTTTCCAATATTCTAGGATGTCCAGGGAACAAGAATTTGAAGGGGGTTCGAAATTTTCAGCACATATAATCAGGGAGGGGGGGGGGTTCTCTAATAAAGCCCATATGCATATCAGCCTTTCATCAGAGCTTCCTTCACATTTTGTCCTGACAATATCCATTACGTAATCTTTAATACGAAACATCCTAAAATCGATCCGGGCGTTAGTCACTAGCTTTTAAATTTAGCGAGGTTATGTTAAGCGATTTTGATTTCGCGGGTGAGCAGTAAAATATAATTTTTTTTCTTCTGAAAATGATGTTTATTCGTTCTATATTCACCGCAAAAATGCTTAATTTGCAACAAAATATGAGATTTTCGGCATTAAAATTTCCGCAAAAGTCTAAATAACACAACTATTTGTGAGCGCTTTAGAAAAGATCCGACGGAAAAAGCTATTTCCCTATCGAGATTAAGCTTTTTTTGTAAAATGTACATGATTGACGTCTTTATCACGTCATGCTACATTGATTTCTTAATTACTCATGATGGAATTAATTAAAAAGTTATTTTCAAAAGCAGTCTGTTCCTAAAAATGTCAAGAAGGTGAAAACAAAAGGTTTTTATCTTCAAATTCCAAAACCAATTTTTCACTATGGTCAGAGCCCTTAAGGTACTCGGTTTTGACTTCTTTTGGGCTCTTGAAAGTTTTAACATTTTCTACCCAAGTCTAGTCTTCATGGCAAATTTCATATTGAATAGGTTTCGAAAGAAAGCCTTGGTCGTGTTGTCCACAACAGGGATTCAGTCTTGACTAAAGGTCTAGTCTCCTCATGGCAAATTCCATGGCAGTTTTAACATTATATTGAATAGGTTTTGAAAGAAGGCGCTGGCCGTGAAAGCCGCCCACAACAGGGCGATTTAGTCAACGTTCGTTGCGAGGGGAGACTGGACGATGGAACAGTGGTCGATAAACATAGTAATTTGCAGTTGGTGCTTGGAGATGCTGACACCATACAAGGTAAGATTCTTGATGAAATATATTGTTCTGCTTTGGCTACTATGCTCAGATTTCAATGTGGCCTAATTTTGAAGAAGCTGAATAGAAATAAATATATCAAATACAGTAATATCGGTGATTTCGCATGGGCTAAAGGCTGTGATCTACCAGTGCTGTGATCCCTATCTAAGGGTAGAGCCTGTTTCTTGTGCTAAGGGAAGGTTTATGTCTGCCTCTACTGTATGTAGGTTTGTCTGTCTGAATAGAATTTAACGAAGTTTTCTAATTGTGCTTTTTTTTCAAGTTTCACTTATTTTTCTTTTTTCCCACTTTTTCTCCATTGAAGCTCTTTAAAAGCTTGTGTTCGGGGTGGGAGATAATTTTTAATGTACAGTATGTGTGTCTACAGTTAAGTAGATTTCAAACATAATTCAAACTTTGGCAGGTGAATTGAATCTGATACTTTAGCTTCATGTTTCTTGTCTGCGAAAAAAACTTTTTCGTACATAGAGTTGAGCCTTTTTTGAGACCTGTGTTGTGTTTCTTCTATTAAATCTTACGTTATTCTTCTTCATTAAAAAAACTCTTCTCGCATAGTGTGAAAATGCGATACACTTGTCAAATGAATTTCACGCCATTTCCTTTATCACCATGGTTACCCTTCTCTTTTGTGATGTATGTTATAATGAATGCATTATTGTTTTAAAGAACAACAAACACTTTTGGTTGGCTAGTGTCAAAAACATTTAATAACGAAGAGTTATTGTACCTTGACAAGAGAGGATATTTTAGTTGACTTTTGGAGGGCACCTTTCGACTTTCTTCTTTTGCTTCTTGCTTCTCAGGGTTCCCAACAGTCAGGGAAATCCTGGAAAAGTCAGGGGTTATTTGTCAGGGAAAAGGGGAAACAATTGCTTGGAACTATGTTTCTATTTGTTTGTTTGTTTTGAAAAGGAGATAATTCTTGTTATTTCTTTGGTGTAGTTATTGTTTACGATAAAATAATTTACCTCAAATACCTGTGGTCAATCTTCTAGGTCTAAATCCTTAACCAGACGGCTTCTCTTTTTATTGATAATGTGGCACTCGCAACATATTTTTAGATTCTCGCGAAAGACAGTTGATATAGTTGATTGATTGAAAGTTAGCGAGTAAAAGTTCTATTACATCTCAATATCCTGAACTGTACTTTTGGTTTGCTCACTTTTTACTTTGTTTATCTGATCCAAGAGTACTCCCCTCTTTTGCCACTATAAAGCAGTAATTCATATTATATCACCTATTGATAATCGGTATTTTCCATAGAGATGCAATGTAACAAAATACTATACAATAATTTCAATAACCTTTTGAATAATTCATTGATGTGTATTGTGAGCGTTTAATCGAGTTTGTCCCAGATACAACAGTAGTATTGCTTAATATTTATGCTTGTTCGTCGAACTTTGAGAACACACATTTTCATTAGACACAAAATATTCGTCGAGAGAAGATGTTGACCCGCGGATATTTCATTGTTTTGTTTTGTTTGATCAACGAAATTGTTTCTCTCCGACTGACGTACCAAGTAATCAAGGAGGGTGTGTCAATACCTAGCTTGGTACCTTTTCACGAAGAAAGGGTACACTCCCCGTTGGTTTGCTACGCCGTTTGTCAACGCGCGCCAGATAAATGTTGCTTCTTGGAGCTAGACGGGGAGCCTTCCCAAACAGATGACACTTATTTCTGTCGCTTGTTTGATTTCACTGACGATGTCAACCGACACTTGTCGCCATTTGAGGGTCGTTCGCTGTCTGCGTCCATCTCCAACCAACGTGAGTGTCTGGACTGGTACAACCAAGGCTTCACCTTCGACGGCGTTTATTACATTACGTTCCAAGGCCAACGAATGAAAGTCTACTGCGACATGACGACGTCGGGTGGTGGTTGGACGTTGTTGCAACGTCGTTACGACGGTTCGGTGAGCTTCAAACGTAATGATACTGAGTATCGGGACGGATTCGGTTCTCCGTACAGCGAATACTGGCTTGGAACGCAATTCCTGTACCGGTTCTTGAGCGATGTCCAAACGGTCACAATGCGGCTTGAAGCAACGGCAGCTGACGGTGCTCAAAATCACGTCACTTTCGACGGTTTCGTGATGGGAGACGAATCCGAAAATTACGTCATCAAATCTGTCGGTAATTTTGTCGAAGGCTTTTATCGTGTCGATTGGGACGTCCGCAACAATGCAGATTTCAGCGTCGCTGTTGACGCCAACGGAAACCTGGCGGCCGGGTGGTGGTACAACTTGGCGCCCTTTGATTTGAATCTGAACGGATTTTATACTGCGGCCGACGGAACGTCTACGTCTACGTCAAAAAATGGTTTTCGTTGGCAGTCTTGGAAACAGAGTGAACTTTTGAAAGGCTCAAAGATCATGTTACGAAGAAAAGTTTAAAGTTGTAGTGTACCCGGTAGCCGTGAACATTGACTGATATTTTTTAAGAGCTTCATTTTTTCTTAGCCGTAAAGGATTTTTTTACCGTCGATATTACTGCGTTGGTTGAGTTATGGTTTAGTTCATCAGATGGCTTTGTTTTAATTTTTTATTTAGTTTTGAGATTCTTTTTTATTTTGAGTGCCAACTGGGTTTTGTATTTGTTGGGTAACTCTACCACAATTTTGTATTTTGTAGCATTTCGTACTTATTTCTGTCCAAAATTAACAAAGAGAGACTTTCTCATCACTTGGTACGGGCGTTGGTTTTGAGAGTTATTTTCATTTTACTGTTTCCTTTTCTTTCGTACAGTATATGAAGAAAATGTTCTAATAAAATTAAAACTGTATTATATTTCTTTTTCTTTAATTTCGTAAATATTATGTTTAAAAAAAATAATGATCTTGTCTTGTCTTTCTTTTTTTGTCAAATTCTCGTATCAAAAGTTTATAAAAAGAATCAATCTAATACTATATGGATTTGAGCTTGAAACTCTATTTTCATTAGGACTATCTGCTGTGCATATCGAAACCAGAAAATGTCTATCTACACAACAATCTATTTACAACAATAAAAATTCAATTCTTCATTTTTTTGTTTTGTTCTGTTTTTATTCTTTTTACTTTTGGATATTCTAACTCTTTTAAAACACAGCTTAAGAATCGTTTTCTGGACCAAAAAGAAAATTAGAATCAAACTTAATTTTGACAGATTTCGCACTAATGTTTACTTCCCAGTTTCCTCAAAGGTAACGAATAGGAGTGGGAAATCGAATCCACGACCTCTTGCTTGCTGGTCGAGTCATCACCAATAAGTATATGCACTACTTGTTCTCACTAACTCAGTTTATAAAAAATGATATTTTTTCAGTTTTATCGTTATGTCATTTTTTGCCATTTTTTGACGCTTTGTTCTTACTTGACTTTCTCTTATAGCTATCGACATGTGTGTGGCGCTGATGGAAGACCATGAAATTTGTACATTGTATACTGATACAAGATACGCATACGGTCTGTTTGGAAGGTAAAAGGAAGTGAACAAAAAACTTTTTAAAGAGCAGGCTGCTTCCTGGCAGCTTCGATTTTTGTCGAAAAGTCGAAAAACTTTTTTTTGGCGCATTTGCCCCTCTTTGGTTTTGCGAATGTTTATCTCGCGAAATTTTGCTATTTTTTTCATTTCTCTAAAAAAATGCCTTAAATAATACGTCAAATAGTTTCTACCTTCGCGAAACAACTTAATTTCGCGAAAATTTACGACTTTTTCTCATTCGCGAAAGCTTATCTAATTTTTTTTTGCGAATTTCTTTTTTTTTTACAGAAATCATCCTAGCAAGGTACTATCTCAGACTCAGCAACATTGTTTAAAATCCAACAGTAGTACTAAAACACCCGGCTTTTTACCATTAGATTGGACTACAAACCAGCGATACCGAAGAACGCCAATATCACGTACGAAATAGAAATTCTTTCAATCGAACGGAGTGTTCCGCTTCAAGAACTTTCCTCACAAGAATGCAGCTTAAGAGCGTGAGTATATATTTTTTTATATTTTTTCTTCAGTATATCACCAGCAGGGATGACACTTAACCAAAATCTGTAGCTTAGTGAGTTAGAACACATCTAAAAATGATATTAGACACCCATTTTATCATGGTTTGCATTACTCTGTCAGAGAAATTTTCAACACTTTTCACCACCGGTTTTTAGCCTTTAAAACCTTATTTTGTAATCATTTTTTTACTGGAAAATTAGAATAATTCGAAGTAAAAAATAACAGCGAAAACTAGCGAAAAAAATTGAATTTGACGGCCTCCTGGATCTTAAAAAAAACTTTAAATGAATTACGTGAATAATTACATTCTCTATTATGCCATAACAAAATTTTGGTTAACATTTTAATCTCCAAAACTGTCTTTTTGTATTTAAAAAACTTTTTTTAAAGGTAAAAAGATGCGTCAGAACAGCCTTTTAAGGTGTTTAAAAGCCTAAAATTTTCTTCGTCGCCCAACCATGGTGAGCGAAATTTTTTAAGACGGTGGTTGAGCAAAGTGCTTGGAAATTTCTCTGTCTGTACCATAGTATATATCTCACGTTTATCGTTTTTCAGTATACTCTGTTGTAATTGTCTCTCTTGTTGATAATTACCCTAAGAAGTGGTATTTTGTCCGCTCTGGTGTTTATGTCGAGTATGCTTTCCGTCGTGTTTTAGTTTGAAAAAAGTCTCAAACTAGACTTTACGAATGGAAGCGGGCGGAGAGCTTCAAATTTTGAATTTTCGGGTGATATCGGGTCTGTGTACAGACAAGTCTCTCATTTATTGGTATCTCAGACTTTTCTTTTAGCAATTATTAAGTAATTAAATGTTTTTGCTTCGCTCATTGTACTCTTCTCGAGATCCACAGACTAATTGTCTCATTTTCAAAACATCAATCCCACAAAACATTACGAGTCTTGGCGCGTTTGTGTTTAAAGGTATTATTAATTTCCCTTTGGGATACCTTATCTGATGTTTAAATGTTAAAGCATGTTCAAAAACGAGATTAGCTGTCATTCTCTTGAACTCACAAAGAATTTATTTTGTTTGACAGTGACAAGAAGCGAGGCCGTGGCAATGATTTATATTCTCGTGGCGATTATGCTGGTGCCATAGACGTTTACAAACGAGCATTGAAGTATTTGGAAGGACGAACTGATAAGGTAATCAGTATGGATCCAAGTGTGTCAAAACACCCCTGGGGTCCGCCCCACTGACCACCCCAGTGGAGAAAGTGGGGTAAAAAAATACAAAGAGCCACCTGACTGAAAATACGACGAAAAAACAATAGATTTGTATGATTCCGCTGGAAAAACAGTAGCATTTGAAACAACCAAGTGTGTTTGAAAGCTTTTACTTTCACCGGTATATACTATCGGTTCTTGCCCTCTAGCCTTTGACATAACCACCACCGCATCTCTTTCTAAAAATATACTGAGGCTGAGATTTTAAGTCGAAAACGATAGAGAAAAAATGGGTATTATTGTTAAAGGACAAAGAAATTTTAAGCATATCCCACATATTTTGAGTCAAAATTACTGATGCTTGGTAACAAGAAAGGTATATTAATTTCTGTTTCAGGAACTGTTGGACATGAAAGTGAAATGTTTGAATAATTTGTCGGCTGCCCAACTCAAGGTTTGTCCATTTTTATTTCTGCCCTTACTGCCGTTTACATATCAAGTTCAATAAAAAGTTCAATGTTACATTCATGCCCTCTAAGTTCATTAACTGCAAAAATGTTTTTGGATACAATAATATCAATATTGAGCTCCGAAATGCAGTCAAAAATGAACATTTTGTCTATTAGAATCCCTAAGTTTGAGTTTAAGTTCGCAATCGATGCGTTTTAATAAAGATTAGACCTTTTGTGTTTTGGCTCTCGTGTAGTTATTTTTCCATATAGCCTTTTCTAGCTTTGAGATTCAAGACTTTCTTGAAAAGATTGCATTGCATTACAATTTTTAATGCTAAGTGAAACTGAGGGCATTTTCGCAGGTATTTTGCCTTCTGAAACAGTATCATTGCGGAAAGATTTGCTTAAAATCTATAAAAGAAATTCTTCAATGACACAATGTGTAGCTCATGGAGTGCTAGAAATTAGCACGAGATAAAGCTATTTTACTTTTTAAGGCTAAAAACAACACGGTAATTTTTGTAGCTGATATGGAAAAAATAGTCTTAACATTTTTACAAATACGCTTTTGTTTTTCTCCCTTCAGGTCAAAGCGTACATCATGGCATTACAATCACTGAATGTTGTGTTAGAGCTGGAACCTAAAAACGTTAAAGCCTTATTTCGAAAGGGAAAGGTATGAAGATTTTAAAAATACATTTAAATTTTAAGGTTTTGAATTTCGAATTGACGTCGTGTTTATTTTCACTTGCCGATAATTTTATCATACCCATTGCGCTATTGTATATCTTTTATACGAAAACATCTTAACCTTATTGGTGCCAGGTCAGCCGAAACCTTGAAATCCTGGGTCGCGCCTTCAGGGCGCGGTCATAACTCAAGAACGGTTAATGGTATTGAGCTGTATCCTAAATTGAACCATTTGAAGCAATAAAATCATTGAAGAGTTCAGAAGCAGAGGAAAAGCCGAAAAGTCAAAAATACAACTAACCATTGAAATAAGCGGGAATAAATGAATAAAACATAAAAGTCAGGGGGTCTCAAAGAAAACGGTCTGCCGGCTTGTTTTCAAGCGTGCGCGTCTCAAAGGCGCGTCCCAGTTCTAATAGGGTTAAAAAAAAAACCAGGTGCTCACCACTAGTTTCGAATTTTTAGCAATAAAACTAGTGGTAAACACCCGGCTTTTCAGGATGTTTCCGTATTCTCTTATTTAGATTTCAAAACATTATACAAGATCTCTATCATTGTATCATTATATTTTTCTATATCATTATATTAACTGGCAAATTTTAAATAAAAATTAGTCAGATTACGTTTCATGTGATAATAAGGAGCAAAAATGCTTTCGTGTACTGAATTTTAAATTGTTTTTCTCAACCTAGTGTCTTGAAAAGTTGGGCAAAGAGAACGCAGCCTTCGAATGCATGAAAAAGGCGGCGGCGTTGGACCCAGAAAATAAGGTATCATTTATTACTTCATTGATCAATTCGAAAGAATATTATTACCCGATGATCTGCATTATAGTTGCGAAAATCTTTTCAACTTCTCGGAACCCGGAGCAATCGAAACATCCCTTTGAACAGGCCAAATCTAACGGGAAGACATAACCGCCTCTACTATTAAAATTTTAGTTTAAGGAAGTGTTTGTTATACTACCCAGTAGTCTAGCGCTAACGAAAGAGGGATAGACTCCCTCCGCTGAACGGTCGCTACCGACACCAGGCCTCTCTGATTACTTAACTACTAACTACGTTTTTTTTCAACTTTTTAGTTAATCGTGCAAGACCTTGGCCGTTTGCGATCACGAGTAGCAGTGACACAACAGAAAGAAAAACAGATTTATCAACGCATGTTTCAGCAGGACGCAAATAAACAACAGGAAGAACAAGGAGTAGAAGGTGAACATGAAGAGGAAGATGAAGAAGAGGTTTGTTTGTTTGTTTTTTTCATTCGTTCTGTTCTTTAACCACCTACCTAGTGGCCCTTCGTGGAAACAATTTTTCAGTTGTCTAAAAGCTGTTGAATTTTTCGGAGCATGCCACTCAAAATATATGTTATTATTATTATTATTACCAGGTACGACGCTCGCCAAGTCATCAGCGTTTATAGATTATGATATGTATGCTCATGACTCCCCCAAAGAAATTCTTCCCCTCTAAGGCTACTACTATTTATTTGTAAACGGCAAACGCATATAATTCATCTTATAATTTGAGACCACGTTGTTCTTTGGTACGAAAGTCTCTAAAATTCGCTTGAATAAAAGAGACAAATGTTCGTCTCGATGCTTCTTTCGCCAAACTCGTTTAAGTGACTTTACTGCGGAAAACTTGAGTGGTCTCAAATTGGCAGGTCCACATCCTCAAAAGTAAGGGATGTTTTACAACTTATTATAGCTTCAGTGTATTTCTTTATTCTTTAGGATTCTTACCTTCCATTGATTGGTTCAGCGGTAGTGGCAGCTGCTGCATGTATTGGTGGTTTGTTGTGGTATCGCTATCGATGACTTGAGAAAAAGTTCTTCTGTTAAAAACGTTCGTTTAACGTTAGTAACAGAATGTCGAGTTAAATTAAAAAGAAATTCTACGACCGCCTATTCCTAGGCTTGATCGGGTATTGGACAATCTCTCCAAACATTATTACGAAGAAAGAAATTACTGTGTTTACGAAATGGCAGCAGACAGCGTGTCCTGTAAGATTCGGCGATCGAAATGAATAACAACTGAATCCGGATATGTAGAGGGCTAATATGTGTCTATGTTGTTACATTCAAAAAAATGAAAGTACACCTTTGATAGACATGTAGAGTATTTTACAGTTAATATTTATTTCTTCGATTTCAATTTTTCCTATACTTTTTTAGTTTTTGTTTGTTTGTTATGTAATGCATGTGATGTAATCTTTGTAATCAACCAAGACAAATTACATAAGATTACAGCATTACAGCAGTTTATCAAAAAAATTAATCATCCAGAAAATGATCCGCTTTCACGTTACATTTTCTGTCGTCATTCCTATACTTATTATTCTAGAGAAACTTTAAGAAACAAGGAAAGAACCGAGGATATATTATAGAGGATACTCAAAACTTTTGACGGAGAGTGTTGGCTTCCATATAAGGAGTATGAGCAAAAGCAACACACTCTCCTCCGTAAAATTTTTGAGAACCTCCTATATCCGCCACTGAAGAAGATTCTTTTGGGAGACAATTTTTATTATACATTAAGTACTCGGAATCAATCGGTACATGTGTTCACCCATATCCACTTACAGTGAGATATAAAATATTGTTTTGCTTTCAATTCATGATATACATAAGTTAGCATTACGTCACTTTTCCTAACGGAGACACCCGAAAAATCCGGAGTTTGCCCTCTATTTTGGGTGTTTCCGTTCGTAAAAATGACGTAATGAAACTTTCGTCTAGATTTTTTTGTATTACTACATTATAATGTTCTAGTTCTTTTGTGTGTACATTTAATATAGAAAAAATTCAGTTATAGTTTATGATGATGATAATGATGATAGAGCAGAGCAGAGTAAAATATTTTTTCTAGAACTTTATAAAACCTTTTCTTGATTAGGATACTACATAATACTATTATTTGAAAATATGAAAATTAAAAATGAAATTCAAATCTTTTATAGAGATTAAATTCTCCCCACCGACCTAAGGACGTTACTACATTACATTTCTCGACCATTTATATCCCTACCTTGTCCTTGGTGAAACCCCGAGAAATTACCATTAAGTACAACCTAAGCGAACCGTCGGCGGCCGTGCGGGAAAAATAAGAAAATAAGAAAAAATAGGAAGCCAACATTTACTAAGCGTCGTCTCTAATGTCAGAAACTTACCACCCTTGGTACGAGGTGCCATTAAGTACTTTGCACGTCCACCCGTGTAGGTCACTTACTTTGAGAGGAAATTATTTTTTTTACAAGAAATTTTATGATTGGAACAATTGGATTAATTGATGTTAAAATCTTTGAGACGTATTTCTTGTCTATTTTTAAAGAACGACGTATTTCTTGTTTTAGGTTTCTAAAACATATACAAGGATGTTGTAGAAAACTTGCTATCTGCTTTCTTTGAGTGTCCAACTCCTCATCCTCCCTCCCCAAGTTATGCAACAAAGTACTAATTTATGCAGTTCTGTTTCATTCAGTAGATTCTAGTTTCCGAGAACAAAAACGTTGGTTCCTATAAATCCCTTACTAATCGGCAGTACGACGTCGCGTTACGAGCAGAGGAAACCAACGTATCGTCATTTCGGAGAATTTATTTTCCCATTTATGGGAAAGGCGGCGATGGTCACGTTTACCTCATTAAACCTCTTTATATTTCTACTAAAATTATCGTTCTTAGTGAGTGTGCGATGTTTGTTTCTCTTTATCGACTCAATATGGTTGCTCATTTTTGTCAACTTCGAAAATGACTTTCGATTCGTGAACATCCAAGGAAGAAATTAAGTTGATGATGATATCATTTTTCATGGTTTAGGTGTAACAAAAAAGGAAAATGGTTTGATTAAAGTGAATCATTAGAATCCATTTGAAAATCAAAGATTGTAATACCTCTGTTTTTGGTCTGGGACAGAACCACTCAAAATGGTAAGAAAAACTTTTGTAGCTGGCGAGCAGCTAGCTGATTTTCTTTTTGGAAATAGTTTTGATGACAACTTTTAGTCTGAGTTCCATGTAAACACAACCTGCGGTGCTGAAACACCAACAAATACGATCTCATTTAAAAAGAAATGTAGCTATTTTGTTTGTTTTATGGTTTTATATACAGTTCAGGAAACTAGAGATTTTTTTATGATCAAATGACGCTCAATTTTGCCGTGTTTAACAAAAGAAAGTAGTAAAAGATC
>JAUJPO010048328.1:0-15892 GCA_032270745.1 Tiaropsis multicirrata
AGAAGTTTTTCGTCCATCAAATGTTTCGTGATATGCTTTCTCAAGAATGTCTCCATCAGTTTACATACAATTGATGTTAAACTTACTGGTCTGTAATTTACGGCTAGATTTTGGGCTCCTTTGTTTTTAAAAATTGGTGTCACGTGTGCTATCTTCCAATCTTTTGGTACCGTCCCACTAGTCAATGTTTTGTTCATTATAATTGCCAAAGGTTCCGCTAAATGATCAACCAACTCGGCCAACATTTTAGGATGTATTTCATCTGGGCCAAAGGATTTGTCTTATGATTCTTAGGTATTCTTCACTTTATTATTTTTTGGGTGGGGTTTAAAAAAAAAACTTTTAACAAAAATATTTAAGATAAAATATTATTAGAATGAAGTTCATCTGTAAAGAATGGATATAAAAACATTGAAAAGTTTAATTTTGAAAATATCCGTAGTTTTTATAAAAAATGAAATATTGGGAAACCTCATCTGATCAAAATAAAAAAATATTACAAACAGGCCCATCTGTGAGTAAGATAGGAGGAAAGACTTCATGAAAAAAATCGATTCAAATTTCAAATTTTTTTATATTAAATTCAATAATATAGAGAATTTAATAAAATATTTTTAATCCTTCTTTTTTTTTTGAAGTAGCGAGCGATCAAGGAGATGTACTTCATGTTTTGCTCCTGGCAATGTTGAAGGTTATTTGGGTTAATTAAGTAGTGTTTGTAGTACAGTATATGTCAAGACACGTTGTCAAACAAGGTAGATTAAGTCGAATTTGCAATGGAATCGATCAAAATTAAGGCGAAATCGCTGCGATTGTCGAACAATTGTCGAGTTCAATTTCTTCGATAAGTATCGATAACATTCGATTGCCGTAGTGAAGCTTTCGATTCTTGTCTGATCTTCTTTTTTCTCGCAGTTTCACAAAGGGAATGAATGATTTAAATATGCTAGATTATTTGACAATTTTTTATGTTTGATCGAAACCTTGTGTTTGTTATCTCATCTTCGCGCGTTGCCTTTTTATCTCTTTGCTTGTCTAATATTGCTTAGCAACAAGAACTTATTGCCAAAAACAATTTTATCGACTCGCATTATTTATTTTCAATTACAGCTAACCTAATTTTTTACATGCTTTCCTATTGTCCAGCTTATCTTCCTAATAGATTGATGCGCGCCTATCTGTATGCATGACTACGTTGTCTTTTCTACGGAAACATCCTAAAAAGCCGGTCGTTTGCCACCAGTTTCATTTTTAGAAATTCACAACTATTGGCAAACACCCGGATTTTTTAGGATGTTTTTGTGAGTACTAGATATTTGACATCGATTATTTTGTTTTTATTCTCTCATTAGTACAACTTTGATATTTCCTTCTATTTTTGTTCAGATTTTATTTTCGTCATCATCATTTTGTATATTTCTTTGGAGGCTTTGCTTCTTTAATGTCATGTCGGTATTGGGAAGCTGTGATTTGTTTATCGTCGCACTGATTCATTTCTCCATTCTAGTTTCACCAAAACATTTCTTAACTTTTAGGCAATTGAATAAATTCAACACTTGAATACAATTACCGGACAAAAGTTCTTTAGGAGGCCCCCAACTCAGTTCGAAGTGTACTGCGATGTTATAAAAGACTACAAAATCGAAGTATACGTCGATTACTCCTACCTAAACTGTTTGAGGTTGCTTTTGTGATCGTGAAAAGTGAATTGCAAAACTTTCCCCAATTTTAGACGTTGTATTTATATGTGGGCAGCCTCCCTAAACCCTATTACTTTGAATGATTGTTGTGTTTATAATCTTTTTAACATTATATGCTTTCCTTTCTAAATAAAATGTCACTTTTGCATGACATTGAATTAAAGAATGGATACAAATTTATTTTAATCTGTGTGTTTTCCACTTCGTTAATATACTTATAATTCGTATTATGTAATGATTTTTTGGCTGCAAACTGTTGTGTACATCTAAGTGCAATAAAAGGCTTGAGGAAGTTGATGTTATTCATTTAAGTCTAAGTTAAGGATTTTGGTAAACCGCATTATACCCTCTTCTTCAAGTTGTTCTGTCTGTCTGACTGTGTGGCTACCATAGATGGTGATATCTTTAGAGATTTTGTTTGGTTTTGCTGTTGGTGAAAAAGTGGTGATCGTTTGGAACTGATATTTTTCTTGATAACAATTGAAAACAGTACAGGGAATATCTCAGAGTTGAAGTTAACGATTTTGTTTATCATGTGGAAATACTGTAGTGACTAATGAATATGAAAGGAACAGAAGTTAAATATATACAGTACAGTTTGGGGCTCGTGAGGATCAAAGGAACCACTAACGCCAGATCTGACAAAACTTTTTTGATGGTTTTCGATACGGTGAACACGTTGAGGATAGTAGATATTATGCGGCTTATGACCTAAAAAAAAGGCCAACAGCTCTCGAACTAAGTAGGTAGATTATGGCTATTGTTTATATCAAAAATGTTTAAAACCAGTGGCTTATACTCTCCCAAAGCTTAATCCGATTTCCGTTTTTCGATTCCGAGTTCAATTTCAAACCATTTCCTCAAAGCGAAGCTGGATGATCGGCTATTCTCTTTGGCAGAAAGTTTATGATGGCTGTGTATGGTGTTCGGATGGTGATATTTTCTATCGGTACGCTAAAGGTTTAAAAGACGCGATGAAGATAGACCATCTGACGAATTTGGCTTGTTTTTTTATGCGGGGACTGCGCTCATTTGAAAAATTGGGCAGGCTATGTCTAACAGTTACAAATTTTCTAATGAAACTCACCATCTGAATATTATTTTAGATGGCTGAGGCACCTTAATTTCGTTGCTATACAACAAATTTTGATAACAATAAATTCCTCGTGCAGGCCTCTAAAGCACATGTCACTTTTCTCGCTTTCACGGAACGTCATCTCACAGCAAGAAAAAAACCTAAAGCACAAACAAACAAATTATTATACTTCCATTGTTTTCTTTAATTATGTCAACAATTATGTGATTTGCTAAATTTTTGTGCAATTATTTGCTGTAACCCTCGAGTTTTTCTCTTTGGTGTCGTAACACAATGGACGGCCGACTAATTACAATTAATTAACAAGTTAAAAACTCTTTTTGTCAATATTTTTTTTCGTATTAACAAACGGTGTTTTGTAATATGCCTTGCATGCTACTTCCGATTACAGGTTGCCTTTTCCTTTTATTTATTCTTTCGCGAAAAGCTTTTGCGATTTCTCATCAGTGGACTAGGTACTTAAACAACAATTTAAAAAAACCTCATATTCCGATCACACTTCGACTTTTAACTTACTATGAATCGACCAGGGTAATCTGTTCATATTTGTTCTTAAAAGTGGCTTCAAAAATGGACTTGGTGAAGTTATGGGTATTCGATGTCATTGACGCGGCGGCTCATTTTTGTTTCTTCTTTTACAAATTTTGATTTACAAGGATTTCACTTTCACGTTCAATCTCGTTCAAAAGGTCTGTGTAGACTTTTAGAAATGTGCTCTTTCCTTCAACGTTTCGATCATATACAAGCAAAACACTTTCAAAAGCATCGAGTGGGGTTGATAGGGCAGTGTTTTGTAATTTTCTGCTATACTATTTTGAAAAAGACTTGCTAGTATGACTGAGGTTGTTCATTTATCTTTGAACAAAAAATGATCAATCTTGAGATTTAGAGGAACAAAAAACAAGTTTAGAGTAATCTGTTTAGAATACAATAGACGTTTTTTATAAGAACATCGTGAGTGGAGGAAGCCTTCAGATGTTCTTAACTTTTTTCAATTTAAGCCAAAAAATGTTCTTAATTTTTGCTAAAAAATTGTAAAAATAGGCTATTTTAAGATATTTTAAGCAATTTAAGGTATTTTGGGGTAGCCTAAAAATGTTCTTAGCATCTTTGTTCTTAATTGGTTTGTTCTTATATAAAAAAAACGTGTAGGCTCATTTCCCTAGAAAAATAGAGGGACACATTTTTGGAGCATATTTCATTCTTCGACTCCTTTTCTTTGAAGTAGCTAGCTAGTCACTTAATTGCACTGAAAACTCTCTTATTTGGACATTTTGTTTTTCAAGAAAATCAGAAAAATGGATCTTCTTTCTGTCAATGTCTTTTGAAGTAGCTTTTTATTATAAAAGAAAATATGATAATCGTGTCTCAAACCATTGGAAGTAGATTGATAGGATTTTGTTTACAGGCGCCTTGTTGCTGTTTATGTTCTTGGACATTTAAGAAGAATTGAAGAAATGATGAATGAATGAACATTAATTATAAGAAAGAAAAGGTGCGATATTTTTTCTTTCGTTTCTTTCAGATACAGCATGCATGGCTGTGTCGTTAAAAGCGTGATGGCGTGTTTTTTTGTCTTTGCTAATTTTAGTTGAATTATTTTATTGTTTGAAAAGATTTTCGTTTAATTAATGAACAAACATGAAATTTTCTCTTGGTTTTCTCACAGTTTTTTGCTTTACTTGAAGGGTTGCGGCAAATGTTATGTGATAAGTACTGTTCATTAGTCGCTCTCAACTTCTGAGAGAAAAGGTGTGAATTTCTTTCAGTCTATTAATTGATTAGAAAACTTGTGATAAATCTCGATTTGTGTATGGGTAATCAGTTGATGAATTTAGTTGGTCACATGCTCAAATCGGCCTCGTAGTATCTGTTTTTTCATTTGATGATGGCATTTCACTTCAACACAATGTAATTTTTTTTAGTTCGCGATGTGCTTTTCATCGTCCTACCGATGGGTTGCGATGCGATCAGGAATTGTTTCTCAGTAGACACACCACGTTGTTTCAACGTCCAAATAACGTTGTGCTGACGTTGGAACAAAGTTATTTGGACGTTAAAACAACGTCTTGTGTATGCTGGGAGTAGTAGTGTGGTGCTTCAAGGCGTTTTTTCTTTTCCGTAACATTTTGAATTTTGGTACTGGCGGGTTCCCACTAGGGTTTAGACTTTTAGACCGGGGCTTAAAATAAACCGAGAGCCGAGTAAAGTGAATGGGTAGTTATTTTCCTGGAATTGTGAAAATAGGATCTTTACTTGTAGGCTGGAAATAATTTATTCTTCATCGTACATAGACGATTCTACCGTCTAAGACAAAATCTCTAATCTCTTAAAAATTAGAAAATTTTGCGACTGCACAAAAGATATTTCTGCGCTAATTTTTCCTTTAAGCTTTGTATGACGTGCTAACTCAGAGACATTGAATTTTCCTTATTTACAAAGATTTAACGGACGATAAAATCGTCTACATCGTACACCATTGTATTCAAATATTCATATCTTACGAAATGGCATTACGTAAAAATAGGATGATTTTTTCGAAGAATTATAGAAGAGAGCGAAGAGAAAAGAAGAATTCTTTTATATTTCATGTTGTTCCTTTTATGACTTTAGTGTTTGTTTTATGTTTTATGATGTCTAAATTCTTCGGTGAGACGCTGTGATTTTTCCCTCGATTTATCCAATTTTGCTGTGATTTGTTCAAAAGTTCAAAAAAAAGTGAGTCGAGCTGATTTCTCAACATTTCTATTGTTTTTTACTTTGCTTTTATTTTGTTTGTACAAAAGATTTTGTTGAAACTCATGTTGGGCTTTCGTAAACAACATTTATATCGTTAAACTCATCATGGTTTCATTAAGTTTTTAATATATATTTTTATAAGGATTTTAAACTGGTTAATGTTATGGTTTGAAGTTGGGTATTTCTAGAGATCTGTAAAATACTTTGTTTATTTATTTTATGCTTACGCTGAAAAGGGTAAAATGTTCATTTATGTTTCGAAAACTGAAACTCGTTTCACTCATTTTATGCATTGATGAAGTTTAACCTATTTTCTTTGTCACAAAACAAATGCTTCGAAATTTAGAAAGCAACTACTTTCTTTCTCACATGCTGCGATTGTTCATAAAATCCGCTTTTCGTTCATGCGCTATATCTTAAACTTCCTCCAACGCTTTAGTTATGGTCCATATATGGTTCATATCTGAATGTTAGAACGATCTCTTCACCATAAACTTCCTTCTATTATCAACAAAGTGTATTTGGATTGAAAAATCTTTGCTTCCCTCCCTTTTCTTTCCCGTCCCTCTATTGGGGCTCCATAATAAATGATTTTTGAGAATTTCAAGCTTTAGTAGGAAGGGTGGGTGTGTAAAGCTTCGATGAGTAACCTTTGCGTCGATGATTTTCTGGGTTTTCTTCAAGAGCATATGTCTTGCGGCTGAGAGATTTTAGAGCTGTATATTTTCATTACATAAAGAGAGAGGGTTGTTTAAACTTAATGGCTTCGAGAATGTCTAGTTAAAAAGGCTTAAGTAAAAGAAACATTCGTCTCAAAACAACAGAGAGATGAATACATAGATAACAGAACCTCTCTAGAGAGATATTTAGTGGAAAATAACAGCTTATCTGCCGAATTACAGACTCGCAGTGTTTTATAGAACATAAAGGTTCCTTTTTTTGTGCTTTTAAGACATAAATTTATGTTTTGTTCTTTTTAACTAAAACTATTAAGCATTCAAAAGAGGGGCTTTTTATCGAGTTATGAGAAATAAGGGGAAAAAACAGGGAACGAACTTACTCCCCGTTTCTTTAAGCGTGAATAAATAGAATATAAAGCCAATTTAGTGCCCAATCTTTTTGCATGCGATTCGTTTAACAGTTTGAAAAGCAGGTACCCACGTGTTTTTACTTTCTGTACAGAAAAAGTAATCGCGGCTAAAAAGAAGAGAGAAAGAGAGCTTTTTGTATGAAGAAGTTGCGTAGAATTGGTTTTGGTAAAAGCGTGGTAAAAGTTATGCGATGCTTTACTTTTTGTCAAAAATGATATTATTATTATTATTCCTAATATTTTAGTTTATAACCTGTGCAGAAGTAGAAATGTTTATATTTTCATATAGCTACAAAGGAGTAGATTCGTGTTCTTTTGAGTTCAATCATATGGCTTTTTTTTTAAATTGGGATATGATTCTGTGGTTTCTTAGTTATAGTTTTAAGATGTTAGAAAACGTCTATTTTTCTCTTTATAAACCTACTTTTATGAACATTTTTTTATATTGAATGTCAATTTATTGTCTCCTTAAACCTAAACATTCTCAAAAACTGAACTATTTTTGAGAAATGACAATATTTTGTCGATGTATTGTAGCTTCATTTGGAAGTTGCATAGACCTGTTGAATGGAGTTCTTAATTAACTGACCTTTTGTTGAAAAGTATGGTATTTAAATTTTATGATCTAAAGTTATTCCACTTAACATCCGGCCTTTAATTCGAAGAAACTATAGCTACGCAATTAAAAAATTCGATTGCTTTTATCAATGTGTGTTTGAGTTGAATAGCTTTTTCGTCGTGGTTAACGATGTCTCATAATTTTCTCTTCTCTTTTTAATTACAGCTATATAGATGAGAACAAAAGGATCAAATGATAAAGCTCATAAAACTATTGTCTTGAATAGAATTTTGTGAGCAATCAAGCGCAAAGAATTGGACACTGGCTGGCTGCTCGTTTGTGTGTACACGAAAGCTATGACCATTTTTTGAGAGAGTAGCAGAGACAAATCGCAGTTTTTTTTGTGTCGCTCTCTTTTTCTGTGTTGTGATTTATCAATCAACTAATTTTCTTTTTGAAAAAGAAGAAAAACGAAATCAAGATTGAAAAGAAAAACAAAAGAAAGCTGTCAACAACGATTTTGACATTGATGAAATAGCAGCAGACAGCGTGGACAAAATGGAAAAATAATATTGTGATATTTTTAATGACAGTACAGAAGCGCTACCACGTTATTTAAAAGGGACACACATTTTGAAAAATAATTTTAGCGTGGTTCAACATTAAAATCTCATCTGGAGTTTGGATAAAAGAGAAAATTGTTCTGTTGTTTTCTTTATTTGAATTTTCACGCTGTGACGTCACTCCGAGGAGTTCAGGAGGTTTTGTTTGGACAGGTTTTGAAATCAAAACTTTAAAAAAAGAAATCTTGGAGTGGATCAACCTATCTATTGGCGAAGAGAAAACATAGTTGGTATAGGTTCTCATCGACACGCTGTACCGACTGGCTGGCGTACACAACTCTTTGGAGAAGCATGGCTGACGAGGAGAAAATAGCCCAGGATGCAACTAATTTCTTATTCTTCGTGCAAGGTACTAAAATTACTTCCTTTTCTTTCTATTCGATTGTTCTTTTTTCCACTTGTTCTTATGTCTTGAAGAGGCGAAGAGGTTTAATCCTGAAAATGACTTGTTTAAGCACAAGTGATGACAAATAAGGTTTGAAAATTTGTTCTACGATTTTTAACTACGATAATATGGAAAATTCATACACAGCTCAAAAAAGCATCTAAAAAAATTCAAGGCGTTTTGAAATACAGCTAAGAACCAAGGCACTAAAAACGATGTCCGATGTTTCATTTTGTTGGCCAATATTCAGTCCTTTCTATATTAGCAGGGGTTGAAATTCTATCTTCCACTCCACCCTTGCCAGATTTTCACTTCATTTTTTTTGTCTTTTTTTATTGTTTTGAAGAATATGAATCTAATGATTGAAAAATTCTTTATAATGAACATGTAAAGAATCGATCTTAAAGCGAAGCATATGTCTTAAAAGCATTGTATTATGGGGGAGTTTTTTACCTTCATTCTTGTGTGTGCAGGAAAGACACGGAAAAATCTGCACATCACCTTTTCTATACAAATGGATAAAATTTCTTTTATAAAAAATCTAGATTCTTCTTTGGAAAAGAAGTTTAAGAAGGAAAGATAGTGTCTTTTTACCAAATACATTAGAGACCTTTTTTTTAAAAAAGGAATTTTGTAGAGACCTTTCCCCTTTCCTAACAAATCGTTCAGTAAAAAAATGCTTAATAATCTGATGAGATTTTCTGTTTAACACATTTTTTTCATTCATATAAAATGAATCAAAAAAGATTTTAAGTTTAGCGAATTTTTTTAAGTTTTTCGTCTTAATTTTTCCTCGTTTTTATTTCCTTTTTTCACTTCTTTTAAAACTTTTTAGATTAATTAAGGGGAAATCTGAAAATCTGAAAATCTGCTGCGATTTGTTTCATTTTAGAAAAAACAATTTAATCGTGTCTCAGATCTTTCCTGTCCGCCGTGTGCAAGACTTAAAAAACAGGAACAAGTGCGCGCGCGCTGTGATTTCTTTCTGCGCGCGCTGTGATTTTTTAATTTTTCTGTTATGTGTTGTGACACACAGCGCAAATCACATCAATAGAAAAACTCACTTCATCGCGACTGTCCTCACACGAAAATATTTTGATGAGTTAGTAAAAAATAATTTTCTTTTCGTTCTATTGTCTCTAGGGCGAAAAAAGAAACGTTAAAAACGTATGTCTTATCTGCCCTGATCTTTTCTAGAGATAAAACATCGACACGTATTTTTCTACAAAACTCAATAATGATATTAAAAGAAATATGTTTTTTAAAAAAGTTACAAAAATAAACGGTAGGGTCTTAGGTTTAACGACCTTCCACTTATTTTGATGTTTTGATAGCCATGACATGATAGACAGACAAACCTTTGAAAAATCATCGTTATGTTTTAAAAGTTATCTCATAAAAATGAAACTTTAAGCTTACGTTCACTTGATGTCATTCTTTATCAAGTCTATCATGAAGTTTTTTTCATCAACCTATCAAGCTGACACGTTTTGTGCTCAAAGCCCTGCCCTATTTTCTGTCCACCTTCAATTCCGACATCCAAATCTATTATTGATATAAAATTTCATTTAAATGTTCGTAATTTAAAACCCTCCCTTCGTATTATTTTGTAATTTCAAAATATACCTTCAGAGTCGGGTACAGGAGGTATTAGCTTTCTTATTCAATGAGAGTAATTAATTTCCATATTAGGCAATAGGACAACTAGTGCACTCCTTTCCAATGGTTATAGCCTACCTCTGTATCCAAGCCAAAGTGAGTTGTGCACCATTTTTATACACATTGACTTTTTGTATTCCTCCCGTATTCCTCTCGTGTTTTGTCACTGAGTTTAGAGTAAACCTTCAGTTTTTCACTGGTGTAAAGCATGGGCCTTTTGAGCGATTTATTTAACGGGAATTTGTAGGCATTGTTGGGCTTGGGATCTCAAATGAGCAAGAATACATGATCTTGAAATTGGTCCCATAATAGTTTCACTCAATTCCCCATGTTTATTTTAAACTTTCTCTTTCTACACCTTTTGTTGACAAGCTTTATTTTTTGAACTAATCTTTAAACCTAAGCTGATAGACTGTCAAAAAGCTCTTTAACACTTAACAAAGAATTCTTTGCCTTACCAAAGATTCTCTGATTTGTTCTCCCTTCTTTCCTGTATTCTCAGTCAAATTTGATTTACTAAATTGAGCGATCTTCCGTTTTTTTGTCTTTCACCTTATTCTCTCCTTATATGTTGACATTCACAGGAAACAATTAGTCTGGTCTGCTTTTTTTTACCATTAGAATATGGAATTGTTTCAAAAGTTCTGTATCTGCCAAATATGTGAAAACTTGAATTCTAAACCTCACTCATATCATTTGCGTTCTTGTCGTTGCCTTATGGTTCCCAAGTCACTTAAAGTTGCTCTTAGTTTTCAATTAATGCTTCCATGGTAACTCAAACCAAAGCATTCTTTACTAAAACGTGCGTTTTTCTACAAAATGCCCGTTTGACTTCTTTCACATGAAAATTAGTTTTAATTTCTAATTAATTTGCCTCATTTTGAATTAGTAGAACTTTAATTTAATTTTTTTATCGATAGATAAGAGATTAACTTCCATTCACCTTTTCTTTATGTACAGTACATCGTTTCCCTGAACGCCTCAAAACTGAGCTGTCCGGAAATAATGTCTGAAAGACTGAGATGTCCGAATGCAAATCACTTACAATACACTCAGTGGAGGTTAAAGTTCCACCGGGTTGACTCTTCACTTTTTCACTGGGGCTTAATGATGACCATTTTCATAACCGGGGTTACAACAGGGTGGACCTGACAGGGGTACTGATTCAGGGTTGTTACAATAGGTCCAGGTTATGTTTTGATATAGGCTGATGTTCTGTCGAATCGACATATAGTTTTGTATTTTGGCAAAATTGGGCAAAAAAATTCTCTAATCAATTCTTCGATTTCTTGTTTTTCTTAACAGAACTTGGGGCGAACTTACCAGCCAAAAAATTACAAGCATATAAGAAAGGTTTGACGGAAGAAGAGGCGGGTAACGAGGATGATAATGAATCTTGCGATTCTGGTTATTCTGGATCCAATGAAATCACAACTAGGAACAAAATAGCGGAGGTAGTTACGACAGAGACAAATAAACGATTCGAATGTCTTGTTTGTGGTAAATTCTTTAAACGACGTTCATCGCTATCTACGCATAAACTTATACATTTGAATGTGAAACCTTTTACGTGTACCGTTTGCGATAAGGAGTTTTTACGGAGATCAGATTTAAAGAAACATTCATTGATGCATACTGGAAAGAAACCACACGAATGTCCAGAATGTGGTAAAGTGTTTTCACAATCTTCCAACATGTTAACGCATATGAGGCGACATACGGGCGTCCGCCCATTTTCTTGCAATATTTGTGGACATGCTTTCTATAGAAAAGTAGACGTTCGAAGGCATCAATCGAGACATTTCAAAGAGAACAATACATTACAGCTACATACAATTACGAACAAAATTGATGTGTCGCCTCCACCCTCGACATCCACAATAGCATCCATGCCTTTTATACCGCCTAGGTTGCAAGGTGTAACACAGCAATTTAAAAAGTAAATTTTACAGACCAGACGCAGTCTTGATCTTTCGAGCGGTTATGCGTATGATTTTTTTTTGGATTTTTTTCTTCCTCTTTTTTTTTGAGTTTATTATTTGGAGTTATTTTAGTAATGTATTATATTTGATATTAAGAAAAAAGTCAAAACAAGCAATTATCTTTTTTTTTCTGTTGTAAACCATTTTGTACATATACCGACAACGCAGGAAACTTTTTTGTGCATTTTTATTGTATTGAGAAGATAAAAAAAGTAGCAAGAATTAAATATATTCGTCTGAAAGTAATAATGTTGTTCTTCTCCCTCTGTGTGTATTTCCTTTGTAGTGGGTTTACCATAGATAAAGCTGAAGGAGTAAAGAGAAGATTGAGAAAGATCATATAAAATGCGAATATATATTCTTGGACCGCTCATACCTTTGTTTCTTGCTCAATGGGTGAAAGTCAAATCTTTCGAACCCGCTGGGTTGGGTGAGATGGTAATGTTTTTCTAGTGGGGTCATAAAAATGTATTACTCTTTCGTCATATTTTTGGGCATTTCCTGATCGATTTTTCCACTGAGGTAACCAGTAGGGCAGATCTCAGTGGACCACAGACTGCTCATACTGTCGTTTTGAAATTGAGAGCTTCCTCTCCCGGGTGGGGACGATTGACCACGCAATTTCTCCCCTGAAACTGATGTTAAATTTTGACTTTTCTAATTATTTGATATTTGCACTGCTTTGATTTCAAGGTTCAGTTTGGATAAATATTTATACTTTACATGGTGTGTGGGGTCCTTGCCTGAAGAGAGTTGAGCCATCCAAAAATTGCAATAAGTAGAAGAAGAAGAGAGAGAGTACGCCATCCCTGAAAGGGAATAGGCCTCATACCTAATGTATGAGGATCACAGCGCATAAAAAATATAATTGAATATACTAGACCTAAGTCAAGAAGATATCACAAACAAAATATTAAGGATCAATTTTTAGTGAATATATATATATTAACTTTCTCCATTCAAGTCTATTCAAAGCCAGCTCTTGCCAACTCTTAGTCTTACGTCAATTCCAGATTTTTTCAATTATTTCTTTATTTAACGACCTAATGTGTACCACGAGGACGTTTAGAACGAACCCAACAAGAAAGCATTTTGCGAGGAAGACAACTCCAAGGCAGGCAAATCACATGGCCAGCCCATCTAAGCTGTTGGCGACATACGTAGGCATCAATTGATTCTAACGAAAGCATATCAAGAAGATCTGATGCACGTTTACGATCGAGGAGGGTAACACGACAAATGCTTCTCACACACCGCTGGTGAAATGATCGTTGTTTATTCAAGAGTTTCTCAGTCAAACTCCAGCATTCAACACCGTATAACAAGATGGATAAAATGAACGTTTGATAAACTGTTGCCTTGATACTCAACTTTATCTTGGAAGATGAGAGTAACGAAATTCTTATTAACCCAAACGCATTACATTACATGCTTTCTATATATCCTACGATCAACATCGAGGTCATCCGAAGAGTCGCGACTGATGACACTTCCGAGGTACGTAATTTCTTCAACAATGAAGATATATCTGTCACCGATAACAATATTTGACAGGTCAGCATTATCGAAGGTCGAGGGATCTTCATACGTACACGGTGGTTTGGTGCAGAACAGGACGACAGAGTGAACTCTCATTCCAAATTTTTGGAAATGAAACATGCATCTCTTCGTTAGCGTCTTCCGTGTATCAAACACAAGGGCTGTGTCATCAGCGTACTTCGAGTCGTGAATTTCATATTCCTCGCCATATGCACGGTAACTACAACCAGTCATCTTGGCATCCTGTTTCGATCGAAAGATGCACAACAATGGTAGGTTGGTTGTGGCTCTCTAAGTGATCATTACAGCCGCAAGAAAGAACGTAAACAGAATTGGGCCGAGAATATCCCCTTGTTTGACTCCTATGGTGCATGTCATTGTGTGCGTAACGTCGTCCACAGTGAATTTTACCTCAAAATTTTCGTGAAGAGATTTCAGCAGACTGATCAGTTTCGATGGGACTCCAAATTTCTGTAGAATTAACCAAAGTCTAGGAACATGATCAAACGCTTTAACTAAGTCAAGGAAAAACACCCGAGACTCTTTACCGTGCTTTCGTCGTTTTCGGAGGGCCATTTTGATTGTATATATTGCTTCAATACAGCCATGCTCGGGTCAAAAAACCACATTGTGACTCGTGGTCAAGACTCTCTTCGATCGGTAATAGGCGTGAGTGTATTATAATGGCAACTGGCAAAATCTTGTAGGCGGTCTCCAGTAACATAATCCCGCGGTGGTTCTTTGGGAGACCAAGATCACCTTTCTTTGGGAGGGCTGTTAGTCGCCCAATATTCCAGTCATTTGGAACATTTTCGGTTCGCCATATTATAAGCGAACAATGTTTGTAAGCATTGAGCTGGATGGTGTCTAGTCTAGGCATTTCCATATCTGTGGTTGAATACCTGATTCACCAGGAGAAGTGTTCTTTAATTTCTGAATAGCTTTTCTGATTTCTTCATCGGTAGGTTCGTGGTCACCATCCTTGAACAATATCATGATGGGGAATCGAACCAAGGACAGAGGCGTCAAATTTTCCTCTCTGTTGTAAAGATGATTGAATTGTCATAGAAAACTGTCGCGTTTTCTTGAGGAGTCGAGCATAGAGTACCGTCTGGCTTTTTTATCTGTCTTGATACAGATGGTTTTGGTTTCGAAAGTCCGCATTTAAGTGCTTTTAGGGACTCCCAAGCTTGTTTGGTACCTTGATGACAGTTAATGATGATTGTTTTAGTATCCAATCATTTTTCGATTTGATAATCATAGCTTTTAGCTTTTTTCTAGCTAAATGAAGACAATTGGTAGAGGATTGCGTAGAGCATTGGAAAACGTTCTTCATAGCTTGGTTTCGAGTTTGAATCAATGGAAGCAGGTTAGTTGAATTTGCTTGGAACCATCCAGGTTGACTTTTGGTTTTCATTGGAAGCGTTTCCTGACATATCGTTTTGACTGTATCAGAGATTGCTTCATATTCGCGAGCGGTAGAATCGTCTAGTTTTTGCACAACATTTTCACAAAAGTCAATACGTTTTGCCTCATTCGATAGAACGGAAATGTCGAGGTTAATCATTTTACGACATGGCTCTGATTTTCTTTCTCAATCGTTTCATAATTTTAAGTTTAATAAAGAGCGCTTGGTGATCACTGTCGAGAAGGCAAGCAGTCACTCCAGCATCTTGAACTAGGTGTATCATTTCTCTGTTTACAACGAAATGGTCAATTTGGTGTTTTCCAAAACTACCCTTTGAACAAACAGTAAATGAAACTTTTTTCAAATTAGGACTTTTCTCTCTTGAGGGGGGACAACATATTTTTCGCGGAGCCAGGGTGGAATAGAAAATTTTGATTTTAGGTATGGGGGGACATCTTTTATAAATCAGCTCAGTAACTTTCTATGTATGATGCATGGTGTCCTGGTTCACTTTAAGCTCAAAAAAACCTTTCCATCATATGACCAATCTCTGGTAATAAAGCAGGGCATACAGGGGTTATTATCAATGTTTTCCCTGACATTTTGGTCTTTTTCCTAAAAAAAAAACACCAGTAATTCTCCTGACTTTGGATGGAAAATGACCAAGGTTGGGTCCGACTGGGAAAGTTTTAGTAAAAAGGGAATCTTAAATTAGCTGAACCCCTTTAATTCTAGCCATTAAAGAAAAGAAATTCCATGACTTTTTCAAAAAACAGAACAGTTTAAAGATTTAATCTAAATTTAAATTTTTCAATACCGATATACGTCTTTATCGGTTTTAGGACAAAATAATTTTCAGATTTGCGTTTATGTTTTTTAGATAGCGGAATGCCATCCGTAGAAACATCGTTGTTGTTAATAGATTTCCACACAAACAACTATTGATATAGGGGCCACATTGGTTAGGGAAAACTTTATTGTGACTAGGAATTCTTTGTGTTGAAATGGGCTTTTCCAGAAAAAGTCCGTATCCCCCTGTTGAGGATATAGGATATCCAGGGGGTAAGAATCTGAAGACCAAGGATATCCAGGGGGTGGGGGTTCAAAATTTT
>JAUJPO010048339.1:0-15891 GCA_032270745.1 Tiaropsis multicirrata
TTAGTCGGACATAATTTTAGTCACTTTCGAAAAATTTAGTCACTTTTGTCCGACTAAGTTTTGTCCGATAAGGTACTATAGATTGCTAGTGTAATAGTGCAATGGCTGTACTATAATACGTAATGTATCAAGCTGGACGTTAAAGTAAAGAATCCGTTTTTTTTGTGCAATAAATTTACGCGGCTCCACTCCACTTACCAACTTTTAAGTTTGGGTCGCTGCGGTTTGCTTTGTTCGGCGACGGGCGATGTGGCTTTTTTGGCCGAAGAAAGGTTTTCGAACATGGCGCGCGCTTTTGAAACCTTTTGCACCGATTCGTGCTCCACCGCGTCCGGTTCGTCTATCCCGCACTCCGATCCTGCAGTTTTGAGCGAGTCAGCGGATGTAGGTCGTTGCTGCGTGTGAACCACTTTGCTGCTGTTGGACGGGTACACACTATGGATGAAACGTAAGTAGGTATATTAGTATAGTAATGAGTGGGTTCTTGTAAAGCCCCTCCTCCCGCAATTGAGGATATTACTGAGCCATGGACTCAGAGGGTAAAGTCTCAGGTAGGTCTTAAAAATAAAAGGTTTTCTAATGCGGGCGAAACAAAAATTAAAAGAGACACAAAATTGGTATAGAAGTCCAAGGGTGTGATACTAATAATTTGACATTAAAATTCATCTTCCAATATTGAGACCACGCCGTTCTTTGGGACAAAAGTTTCTTAAAACTGCTCGAATAAAAGAGACAAAATGTTTGTTGTCTCAATTTTTCGTTCTCCAAGCTCGTTCAAGAGACTTTACAACGGAAACCTTGAGTGGTCTCAAATTGGCAGGACTAATTTTAGCATTTCTATTCGAATTTTCAGTAAATTTCCAAGAGAAAAGTTTACTCACGTTGTACTGGTCCTCGAAGTTGCAGGTACCATTTTGACTGTTACCTTCTGACGATGTGGTTGACTGCAAGAAATAAAACAATAACACAAAGTGTTAGCATGCAGGTAAGCTGAGCCCAGTAAACACAGAACGCCTTTTAAACGCCCGGATAACGTCACTTCAACGTCAAAACAACAATAATGGACGTCAACATAATGTTTAATTGAATGGACGCCGTATGTTTGCTGGGAAACATGATCTCTGCTGAAATAGCCAGATAGAAGATATGACAGAAATAAACTAAATTTCAAACAAAATGACGACCGAGAAATCCTTTTCCCCGACCGGGTAAGCATATACCATTATATTAGACGCGTATAGGGCGGCCTGTACATAATTTGTCTAAGCAAAACTTGTAAACGAAAATCACCACCATAGACGCGTCTAACGTCCTGAATAGCTCTTTGCGTGAAATAGCTTTGAAACGGGAAACCATCTCCAAAATCACACTCTCCAGTAAATTAAAACCTTGGTCATAAAATTGTCTGTTGGCATATGATAGCAATAGGCTATTATAGGCGAACTTATTTATATCAACCTTGGAGCAAGGAGCGAATTTCTCAAAGTCTACAGGCCATTTGACTCGAGATTGTAAACGCGAGGTACACCCTGGCATCTGTCGTTTTGATTTCAAAAACACAAAGATATACATACCACATTGTCTTCTCAAGGTAAGAAGTACACATCATCTCCACGAAAGTAATGAAGAAATGTTTCAAAAACAACAGACAAACATTTCAAAACAAATCAAAAACATAAAATCTTGCTTTACAAAAATCACTATAACCTAATGACTTTTGCATACAAAAAAACAGGCCAGCTTTGGATTTATACAAAGGGCTTATTACACACAAAAAAATTATGAATGCTATCATGAACGGAATCAAAATTCCATACGATCTCTGATAATCTCTACAACAAAAATTGAAAACATTTGACGAATACATAATTATAAATAAAAAAGCCTCTGTCGAGCAGATTAGATTAGAATCTTGCCCTGGCCTATCTTGTACTCGTTATTAAACCCGCTATATACTTTTATAATGTAATTTAAGAATTTGTGATTAAACACTTATAAATTTGATATCTCGTGTCAAGAGAGAATGCTATTTCTAGGTTTGGCTTGATATATAATGGTATGGATGTAATAAGAGTGTTTTACTGAGGGCATGTGTTTTCAAAACATGGGTCTTTACAAGATTGCTTAACTTGATTTGATGTAGCAAGAAATACGTGCTTGGCTGGATAAAAAAAGATGAAAATTTCAGAAATAAAGAATGTAAAAAATTGGAAATCTTTAAAAACTCCATGCTAAAAAATTCTTTTAAAACATTACTCCGCTGCTTGATTACACCTTTTTTTTATTGGAACATGGTTTATAAGAACATCGAGGCCGAAATTTGACAACATTTGAAGAGAACATTAGAAGACTATATATGACCGAGCCTGAAAAATCACCCAGTTTCTTTCACTATTATTTTTGGTATCTTTGACAGAATTGGTATCTGCTCGTTGGAAAGAGTGGGGAGTGGAATATGACAAAATTCAAAAAACAATCTGCAGCTTTTATATAGAGTTGGATCAACTGAAAGTTTTAAACGAAAAGTTTTTTTTATAAAAGTGAAACGGTTCTTAACGTTTTCTAATTTTTTTAATTAAACCTTAAAAAAAAAGTTCTTAATATTTTGCTATAAAAAAACCAGTCAAAACAGGCTATTTTCAAAGCTTTAATTAAAAATGGTGTTCTTAACATTTTTGGCCTTAATACCTTATATTATTCTTTTTATGTAATTGAAAATCCCAAATACTGCTTTTTAGCCAGTGGCGTCATTGTGGCTCGACAGCAGTCTCCTTAAAAACATTAGGGAAAATTGACTTCTTTTAGATAGCTAAAATACTCAGTACGAAACACACAACGGTGTGTTAGCACTGACCCTTGACAGCAAATTATTGTAACGGCCATCACAACTATTACACACATATTACATCACACATTACAAAATCCATAATACCCATTATCATAACTTTACAGCACTAATTATGCGGAACAATCTTGTTATATGATTGCTATACAGTATAACACTACTGTTGCTTCGCATAACATATAATTTTAAAGATAGCTAAAAACACTACCAGCAAAACACTACCTACATACAATGCGAGCAAACCTTTTTTTAATTTTTAATTTCAAAACCTACCTTGCTGTAATCCTGTGTGTCGCTTGCGGCTGTGCGTCTACAGATCGTTCGTTACAAGTGTCAACATTCCTTTCACGAGGAGAAGCAATAATAGCCGTCGTTGAATGGCTACTCTCTCCTCCTTTGTTATTATAAGTTTTGATTGTGTATTTTGGTTTGGAAGAAGAGCCCGCCGCCTTGTGGTTCTGCTGCTCATTGTTATTGAAGTTTTTGGTCTGTATTGAATTGCGTTTCAGTGAATAGTAGCTTTGCGATAGATCACTCATCGTTTCAGCCATGCTATCGTAAATACAGGACGAGGCGGATGAAGAGGATCTGCTTTGTAATTCAATTGGCTTGTTTTTCCATCTGAAAGAAATACAAAGTCGAAAGTGAAAGTGAAAGTTTGGACATGGTGACACTGCACATTGAAAGAGTGCCATGTTCGCTATTCGGAAGAACGTGTCCCACAAAAAACCACTGGTATTATTAACTTAACCGTTCCACGTGTAGGTATAACTGTACGCGAAAGGTTCAGCGTGAAATGATTAAATTCGACTCTATTAAATATTCAAATTAGGGAGATAATGAGTGGTTAATATAATTCAAAAATGAAGCCCAATAGAATCATCATTTTCATGATACTATAAAACTTCTAAGAGTTTCGAGGACGAAGGCCGGTTAAAGCCGGTGAGCTCAGTCGGTAGAGCGCTGGCCTCACGATCGAAAGGTTGTAGTTTCGATCCCGGCCATCGTCTACTCAACAAATGAGTAGCAAAAAAAAGAATTGTGGCGGTGACTCACTGGGGGCAAACGGCAGGTATGGCGCTCCACCTCTAAATCCAACCAGAAGTCAAGCGCTAGTGCTAGCGACAGGAGGGGTAGACTATCCCTTGTACGACCGTACCCGAAACTAAGCATCTACCTAAACAACTATAAACCGCTACCCTAATAAACCAGCCAGCTTTTTTATCCACCAAGAAATTTACATAATCAAATCATCAAGTATACAACATTCAAAAGCCGAGAAAAAAAATGAAACTTCGGCAAGACCAGAAGCGTAAGAAAGATAATACGGAGAGAAAAACAAGAGGTAAAGCTTTTTTAATCTCTCTTTTTCTTTTTACTGTAAATGATGATGACGAATAAAATGTTAAAAAACGCGTCACAAATTTTCTTTCAAACATCAGATTTTACATACCGAAAACCAGGAAGGGCTTTTAATGAGGTTTTCTTTCTTTCTTTCTTTCTTTTTTCTCCTCTCCGTCCCGTGTATGTTTTTATGTTATTTTGATGATAATGGCTGATTTATGGGGGTCAAAAGTATAAAGAATTGTGGGAGTTAACCTGGCTAAGAGACAATAATTTGTACGCGATTTTCACCTTGGAAAAAGAATTGGAGTGAAACGGTTCAGTTTTCTGCGAATGCAGTTGTTGATAATATCACAGTCCCTTAAGCTTCAAGAGAACGGAGTTTAAGACGTTTCATATTGGTAATACACTCCAGTCTGGCCACTGCCAGCCCACAGCCCAACCAATTATCCATGATCGGTTCGCTTCAACACAGAAGTCATTAGATACAGTATAACAATATAGTGTAAAAAAATATACACCTAAAAAAGAACATGATTCCAACATGTGACGATAAGTTTTCAGCCGTACGCAGCAGATACGGAACGTCGTTTTAACGTCCAAACAACGACGTTTCAACGTCAGAACGTTATTTTGGACGTCGAAACAACGTTGGAATAACGTTGTGCATGTCTGTTGGGAAAACTTCGACAGGAAACTTTAGCTCCTTTCATAAAACAATTGCAAAAGTCTGATACAAAGAACCAAATCTGTATCACACCTTGTTTCTCTAAAATCTTCCTAACGAAGTAAATAATATGATCCCGAGACAAGATATATGTTAGGTCACTCCTGGGTACAAACAGTATAACTTTGAAAGAATTCGAACAATTTAAAGTAGGTGTCTCCCAAGAGTCGAGGATAATAAAAAATCAACATTCGGTTGAAACTGCTTGACGTCACACACACTTTAAAGATAAACTTTAAAATCTATTCTTGGATTATTATCATCATATCAAATAAAAAGTCTGTTGTTGATCTGTCTATCTATCTATCTATAAGGCCTATCAAATTTATGACATCATTACTATTTGTGACCGACAAAACCAAACGAGACTGATAAGCTTTCAAGGCATAGATACAGAGATACAGAGGACACTCTAAAAGCCGAATTAGTATAAATACTCTAAAGCAAAAAGTACGGACACTTCCAAATTATCGGACACTTCCAATTACCGGACACGTTCAATCACAACCACTCACACCATTACACCGATGGTGACCACTCACGACGAAGAAGTTGCCTGTATCATCTTAAAGGTGCAACGACAAAGCTATCAATAAATAATCGTTAAACATTTACCATCGAATTGTTTTGAGCCTCTAATGTGAATAAAACTGATACCATACTTTTAACCAAAACCTTTTGGGGAACACAACATAATGTTCGGCTCTCCCTTTCCATGACGTCATAGAAACCAAAGAGTATTATAGGATCACCAATTTTCTCTAAAAAATTCCCAAAACCCTAACCCCTATAAACTAAACCCCCATACAAACATGCATGCACACACAGAGAGAAACATGAACCATGAAATATAAAAGTTTGTTTAAACAGACAGACTCGAGAGAGAGAGAGAGAGAATTTATTTTTTAGAGTAGCAACATACAGCACAGGTATGTAAGGCATTCACCATTTTTGATTGACCGTTTGTATTGACATTTATTTTTCAACCAAGGGTCAAATTTCTTACCAACCTACCCCCTTTCTCTCTATCTCTCCTCCTTTTTACACACTTGTTTAGCTGTAAGTTAAAGAAAGTAAAAATTCAATCCTTGTAAATCAAAATACTAACTAACAGTCAAAATCATAGAAATACTTCCATCACCAATATTGTAGTGACAAAAAGTTAAAGATTTCGATTTCAATTCTTGTACATAATAGGTATTTTTTTCAGAGAGAGAGAGAGATAGAGATATGGACACACATTACATTACGAAAGAAAGCAAAAATCACATTTTATGAACCCCTTGTGTAAACACGACCTTAAAAGGGTGTTGATAGATGGTTTCGTGCTACTAAAAACAACATCTCTCGTAGAGAGAGAGATAGAGAAAGAGAACAAAGTTTCTTCGCTAGGAATGACCTAGTAAAGTTAATTTCATTATATAATGAAGAGATTGAATCTCGTATATCAAATATTAAATGGGTTGGACCGACCATACGTGATAATATTCTGCACAAAATGCTAGATATTTCAAGTATTTCTCGATAGACACTTTAAAGAAGTAAGAAAAATGCCTGTTTTAAAATAAAACGTCTATATTCTAGTAACATGATACGCAAACCAATTTGAACGTGCATTACCTTTTACTCGACAAAGTGGAATGTTCTGTTCTGATTACACGTTAAAAGTTAAGAAAGAAGATGCTATGCTAAGAACATCTTAAGCCTTCCGATGATAATCTCTGAAGAAAACTGCTGGAATGACTATTTTTTAGGTAAAATTTAAAATATTATTAAGAACATTTTTAAGGCTTGAATTTCAGAAAGATTTTTAAGAACATCTGAAGGCTTCTCATTCCGTCAAAATGTTGTAATAAAAAAAGAATTCCATATTTTTCTCTAAATGTTCAAAAAAAGAAGGCTTTTCAATTTTTATAATCGACCCTACCAGGGATTCAGAAGAGCCAAAAGGTACCCTGACCAGCGGCACAACCTTTTTAGCCTAAGTACCAGCTTAAGTACAAAACAAAAAAGGTTTTCAGGCTAAATTTGCGTTGTTTTGGACAAAAGTGACGAAAATATTTGTGGGTGACGAATAATTTAGTCCGACGAAAAATTAGTCCGACATTGTTTTGTCCGATAAGGTTAGTTACCTGGAGACAACACTTCTAAAACTTCTTTTGCTCAAACTATTCAAGCCTGGTCACTATAGCGTAGAAGTCTTATAAAAGATTGGCAAACTTTTCGAGCTGCTGGTGTAAGTATATGTATTAACCTATAAAATCAAAAAACTTAGTAGTAGACCTGAAAATATATCCCTCGTTGAAGGTTAAATTTATTGCAGTATGGTGTAATATAAAAGACACTATTCAGAAATACACATTTATATCCAGAATTGGGCAGAAAAAGTCCGTATCCCCTTTGAGGGATATAGGATATCCAGGGGGTAAAGAATCTCTGAAGACCAAGGATATCCAGGGGGTGGGGGTTCAAAATGTTCAATATCCTAGGATATCCAGGGGGTAAGAAGTTAAGGACCAAGGATATCCAGGGGGTTTGAAATTTTTGGCACGGATATCCAGGGGAATTGGTGTTAAGAAAAACCGACATCTTCAACAGCGGGAAGGCCCATTTAGTAGTCGAGTTATACTTGATAAAGTTTGGTATCCAAAATAAGTAGATTACTGTGTGTAATGTGTATAACTTAAACCGAACTTTTTCAAGGTTAAAACGGTCCTTTATAACTCATAACTTACAATGTTTGACAAAAGGTCTGTATAAGCTTCTTTCTTAAAGGTTGATGTAATATAAAAGGTCTGCTGCTATTGCTACCATTATATCAACAGACCACTGAAAAAAAGAGTGGGGTAGTAATACTTATACTGTGTTTCTGGTGATTTTCTGCAATGCTATTCAAAAAAATAAAAATCTACAAACTTAAGTCCGATGCTGTAGTCCTCTCTTATGACTTTAATACCTGCTACATCAAATAGTTGAAAAATACAATACCTCACAACCTTTTATACTAGCCTCTCTAAATCACATAAAAAATGAAAAGTTAAACTACTAGAAACAAAACATTTTAATAACAATAAAATAACTTTTATATTAAAGTCAATTCGACCGAAAAATTACAAATTTTACTCAATACAGCCAACAAAACAGAGAATAAAGTAAGCAAGGTTTAAAACACACAAAAATATAAGAAGAGCATATTCTATTTTTGAACAGACTGTATAATCCCTAAACGCAACAAACCTTTTTTTCTAAACAAAAATAACAAAAAAAAAGTTGAAACAGCTTTTGGTAAGAACATAACAAGGAATATAGCAAGCAATGCTTATAAAAAAAGCTCCTGAGAACGATATCTCCTTCATCGGGGATAGAAAAGTCCTGTATTCCAAACACTCTTTGAAAACTGAATAATATCAAACAAAAGGAGTTTCTTGGTTGTAATTTGAGGACGAACGAAACAAAAATGACAAATAACAAATTTTTGCGTTGTTCCTTGTTGTTTAAAAAAAGAGGTTTTAATAAGATCAGCTATAACTACCATACTGTATACCAGCAGACCACTTTTAAGAGCATTGAGTGAGGTTAAGAGGGTATGGAGCTGCCAATTTGAGAACACTCAAGTTTTCCATAGTAAAGTCTCTGAGACGAGTTTGGAGAACGAAGCATCGAGACAAAAATTAGTCTCTTTTATTGAAGCAATTTTTAGAGACTTTTGTACTAAAGCTAACGACATGGTCTCAATCTGGCAGATAAATTATTATGTAAGGGGCATTTGTGTTGGGTTTTCGATGATTTTTTTACAAAACTAAAACCTACAAGTCTACAACGTCTTTATTCCGAGGTTGTTCCTAAAAAAAGTTTACAGTGAGTGTGGGAGCAAAGCTGAGAAGAAATGCATCAGTAAAAATGTCTCAAGCTCTGGTGTCCGCAACATCAAAAGACGACAAAAAAATTAGTGGCCATCCAGTTTTGGGGCAAAATTAGCCCATAAATTGTGTTACTGCAAAATTCAAAGTCAGCTAAACGTAATTTTCTTTCCGCCAAGACACTTTTAAACACAACTTCGTAAATGTGTAGGAGGCGTTTTATTTGAATCCGAAAGAAACTTGTAGTAAAAAAAGACGCACATTAAAAATGATGATGCATTTATTTGCATGCGTCAACTTCCTTCTGAAATCTAAGCTTACTCAATCAAACTAGAAGTTTATAATAGGCTAATAACTCTTGACTCTCTCTCAGAGTGAGTGATACTGTAATCTTCCTTACTAATCCTACATTGAAAATGATAAAATGTAATTCATTAAACCACCAGGGGTTGTCGAACATTTGTGAATAAAGCTGAGACATTTTTGTTCCCCCCTGCTGTCTGTAGATAAAAAATAGGCTATTAAAAATAGGCTTTAATAAGTGCCGTTCCAATGCAAACTTAAAAAGTCGATCTATACTTGAAAGACGGCGTTTCACCCGCCTCGGATGTTCAGGTGCCAAGCCACAAAAGAATTTCAAGCATATCACCAAAACGAAGGGAAGGCTCAGGGAAACTATACACGAGTTGACAGTTGGTTTAGTTCATTGATATCGAGTTTTATAAACAGCCGCCATATTATTGCATGACCGCCATATTATTGCATGACTGCCATTTTTGTTAAATGCAAAAGAATTTAAAAGTATTTAAGAAGAGAGAGCGATACTTATAAAGATTTCGGCCGAGGCTATTAAGTTCTTAACTTTGATCCATATTTTCGCAAATTTCCCAACTTACCCCACCCTTAAATGTATGCCTTAAATGCCTCCCTTGGTCTAAGCTTTCATTAGGAAAATTCCTTTGCTCAAATTATGAGTGCTTCATAGTTTTTGGTAAAATTTACCACCAAATCCGAGGCTCGATGTTCTAATAAAATTGTTCTTATAAAAATAAATGTGTATGGTATTTTCTTACCACAACTTAACACAAAACAATTTTCAGCATTGGAATGCCATATGTGGCGCATTATTGTGTATCAAATTATGATAACATTTAGAAATTCCTTTCGAGAAAAAATAATCATTTCCCATTAACACGTTCTTATAAGAACAAACCATATAAGAACATAAGGCCTCAAAGCTTATAACACGTTAAGAACATGTTAAGAACATTTCAAGCCTTTGAATGATAATTCATAAACAAATTTTGATGAAAACAGCTAATGGCTGCTGTTCTCCAGTAAAACTTTAAAGATAATTTGAACTAAGAATATTTTAGGACTTGAATTTCAGTAAAAATTAAGAACATTAGAAGACTTCCTTCTTCGGTCACAATGTTCTATACTAAATCAAAAGTTTAAAAGTACTGCATCATCTTTGATGTTATGGCTGAAAATACCTGAAGACTCTGGAAGGCTTATAGTTTGAAACAATTATAATGAATTTCAAACATAATGTTCATAAGAAATGTTATATTAACAGACTCATGATTAATTCATTCAAGCCACGCTGAAGTATCATACAGTCTCAATAGCTCTACCCATTATAGCGACGTGAATGGTCCATGGAGGTTTCACTTTATTCCAAGAAAACTTTTTGTGACAAAAAAACTTTTGCATTTCGCGAAAATTGACCTTTACTCAAAGTACGCGAATTTAGAAACTTTAACAAAAATGTTTGTTACTGGACGTGCCAACTGATAACTTTTCGCGATTTTGACCAAAATTCGCCAAAAGACATACCTAGCAATATTCAAGTGTAACTGATCGTCAATACTTCGAACCATTTGAATAGCGTTGGCTCTTGATGTGCAATGCACCCCATTCACCGTAAGGATTTCGTCACCAACACATAGTTCACCTTGAACCGCTTTATTTTCTTGTGTCACCTGAAATTATTTGAAAAATACTGTGTGTAAAAAAATAAACTTTGATCATACAATGATTGAATGGAAATCAAGGTTGTGTAGAAATTCTCTATCGAAGGTGCTTAATGTTGCCAGACCGATTCATACGATCAAAAAAATCAAATCAAAAAATTCTTGTCAGAACTCTTGAGTTTCATATCTTTATGACAATCATCAGCTATTGAACGGACTATACAGAAGTATCAAAGAACATTAAAGAAACTATTATTGTGCAATGCAATGGCTAGGTCAAGTTGACTTTGTGTGTAGTGATGGCTTGCTGAGAATTACGAATTTTGTATCAATACTGTATAAAGTCAGACGGAAAAAGCAGACTGGTTGAACTTTACAAAAGAAATGTTCTGGTTCTGTTCTACAAAATGGGCTATCCTTGGTCTTCAGATTCTTACCCCCTGGATATCCTAGGATATTGAAAATCCTCAACAGGGGGGTACGGAGTTTTTCTGGAAAAGCCCTTAATGTCTGGTTGTCGAATCGGTGAACAAAAGACAATCTGAATGTTCTAGAAAACTTGGTTTTATTCAAAACTAAAAGCAAACAATAAACGTATTCTTGAAAATATCTTCAAAAATGAAAGTTGATACCAAAACAAATGCATACACTACAGTAGTTACATCTACAAAAAAATATATATATGTTTTCAAACGATAAAGGTACCCTGGGAGACTATCGGTTAAAAAAAGGTTGCTAATAGTAGTAGTAGTAGTCAATCATTGAGTCAATGTCCTCAAAATATGTGAGTGACACCAACCAATACGACCACATGATGATTCATGTCAAAATGCCAGTTATAAACGAAATCGAACATAAAAGAAGGGAAGGACCAGTAAGATAACAAAAGAAAAAAACATTCTAGACACCGTAATGTTACATATTTTCATATAATTAACCATTCGGTGGCAAGGGAAAAGTGGTATGGACGTCTTTTATTATATTATACCGACTGAATTCTGTGTACATATTATTATTGACTCCCACTATGCACTGCATTCCAAGTTTTCATTTATAATTAAGTTTGAATTAATTACGATGTCAAGAATTCGTTTCAAATAGACTGCGGTACTTTTATAAGGATTGTCGAGTATTTTGGAACCACAGAGAGGTACAGGTGGGCACCTGTTCTCGCCTCAATATACCTCAAGGGAACTAATTTTGGCGAGTGGGCAAAATCATTTTTTTTTATTTTAGCGACAACTTATTTTGGCGACAACTTATTTTGGCGAGTCACTGATTTTTTAATTTTGGCGAGAACTTATTTTGGCGAACCATCACTTTTTTTAATTTTGGCGGGTAAAATTCGCCAAAATTCGCCAAAATTAGTACATGTCAAAGTCAGTTCCCTTAAACGGTACCCATTATCTTAAATTTCGATTTCCCACGACTGAAATTAAATATTTCCAAACTAACACCAGCAAAAGTCACGTTGTTTGTTTGAAGCAACGTTGAATCAACACATCGTAATTCGGAAGTTTAACGTGGCTTGGATCAGAAGATTATTTAACTTTTGGCTACGTTTCGAGATGGGGAACGTAGCCAAACGTATTATCTCTTGACCCACCATGCTGCACATGATAAACTTCCAATATGACGATCACTGACTATTACTACATCCTTAGCGGACATTGGGGTTGGAACCTCCCCCCTAGAGAAAAAGAACAATATAATTCTTTTTGAAAACAATAGAAAAACCTCCAACCCGATGCCAGTAAAACTCTTTAACCCTGCTCTCATATATTTAGATTTCTTAAAATTAATTTTCTTTTGTATAAATACATTGTTATTAGCTAAATTCGCTTTGCGAAAACAGGAATGATCGTTCCGCAACCCCTTTAATGCTGAGGGTGCCCACTATTATTATTCATAAACATAACTTTATTTGTGGTAACAATTAAAATCACCCACGGGAGTGCTCACTTCCAAATAAGGAATACTGTATGAACAAAAGCAACAGTCTCCGTCAAAGCTTTTGAGAACCCTGATTTAAACACCATTGTCAATCTTCAAAAGATGAAAACTATAGAGCAAGCAAAACATAGAACTAGTGAAGAAGTGTAAAGAGTAAAAACCAGACATTGAAGTATCTATGATTCAAACACCACTGCCAATCTTCAAAAGATGAAAACTATGAGGCAAGCAAAATATAGAACTAGTAAAGAAGTGTAAAGAGTAAAACCAGACATTGAAGTATCTATGATTCAAACGCACTGCCAATCTTCAAAATATGAAAACTATGGAGCAAGCAAAACATAGAACTAGTGAAGAAGTGTAAAGAGTAAAAACCAGACATTGAAAGTATCTATGATTTAAACAGTTTGGAATGATTCCGAAACAAAATGAGAAACGAATAATGTACACAGCATCCTTTATTGCTTCCAAAATTCCTCAATCATGAACAACCCAGTCAAATTATACACGTTTTTATAAGAACAAACCATATAAAAACACAGGGCCTCAAAAAAGGCAAAAAAGCTAAGAACATGTTAAGAACATTTTATTATAACCTTTCAATGATAATTTATGATAAAAAAACTGTTTGAAAACTAAAACCATAAAAAATGGCTTTTTTTCCAGTAAAATTCACAACATTATTAAGAACATTTTAAGGCTTAAACTTCAGAAAGGTTAAGATCTGAAGGCCTTCTTCGGTGACAATTGTTCTAGCGGGTAAAAAAAGAAACGTGTAAATAGACAAAACGATGTTGGAAATCAAAACTCAATTCAATTTAAGCAACCCAGTTACTGACATTTCAAAATACAGGGAGCATGAAATAGACAAAACTAGTCTGGATATAAACACACGTATTTTTTGTTTGATCAAAATGCATGTCCAAAATTCCAAACATACCGAATACCAAATTGCATTTTTAAAAAGCATTTTAATGAAAACATTTTCTCTCATTCCAATTTCCCATTCCATTGAAGATGGTTTTTCATTTAAAGCCAATTATATTTGAATTATAGAGATAGAGAAAGAAAAATGTCACTAAGTTTCAATCAAACAACAAGTGAGCTCTTATAACAATCAGTTCATTACAGTATTATATCGATGTCTGTCATAGACGATGTTATCGTCCGTAAGAAATCCAATCGCGGGAAAATTATGTAACTGAGTAATACTGTCAGATAAAGGCTGCCGAAGGAAAAATTTGTGCGGCGGTAGAGTGAGGAACATACAAGACTTCCTCACTCTACCGCTGTTAGTTCGCCTGCTCGGAAACTCTCGATCGCGCGGCTTTTTAATATTTTGGGTTTATTCGGGATAAAGATTTCGTTTTGGACAATAAGATAGTCTATGTCTGTCATGATTGGCTATAAAGTAATGACAAAATGACTTTGATGTACGTTATTCAAAAAGCATACATTTCAAAAATTATATTGGAAACAGAAAACTACAGTTGTTTTCGTACAAATAGTTTCATGAATGTATCATTACATTTTATACATCACTACACAAAAATAATTATAAAAATACGAATTTTTAAAAGTTTAAAAGGGAAAGCATAGAGGACCATATTTAGGTTTCAGATTTCATAAAAGTAAACCTCAAACCTTCCTTTTTTTGTCTCTTTACATTTTTACACGAACATCATGCACCATAATACCTGAAAACATAACGTATCTTTGCAAGTGTTTCACAACTTTAGCTCTTATATTTTGACAAGAGAAAAAGAGCTCTATAAACAACATTAGCTAGTGATGGGTATAGATTAGAAAATTGGTAAAAGATTGTTATGCTTTAAATAAAAAAGAGAAAAATAAAGAAGAAGAAGAAGAAAAACCTTATAAAACTTCAAATCAAAAATTCTTTAAAGAATAGAAAGATTTTTTAAATAAGATACAAAAATTTTTAGACACCAATTTACACAAGTTACTTTCTTATAGCTTTCTAGCGTACTTCTTATATTGGTTTTACAACCTGTTTTTATTTAAGAAATAATGGAAATGATTGAAGTTAGAAATTTCTAGGTCTAGGATTTTGAATATAATAATATTAAACGTTTCTTTGGGCAGACAGCCTTTGTTGTTCTTGTGAAAAATTGGATTCTAAGATACTGATTGTAACATATAAAACACCCTTGCAAAAGGCTTTGCAGTAAAGTAAGCTTCATGAGGGGAGGAAAATTAACTTCGTAAGAACATTACATCTTCTTTAAGAAGAAACCGTATTAAAGAAATTTTAAGACTTCAAAAGCCAAAAAGTTTTAAGAACATAAATATGCTAAGAACAATTCAAGCCTTATAAGAAGATGATAATAAGATTTTGGAAGAAAAAGGAGTGGGTGATGCCGTGAAGTTTATCAAAGAGAAGTGTCCAAAAAAAACTGGAGGGACGGAAAGCATATACGAAAAGGTTTGGAAAGAAGTTGTAAATGAGACTGACAAAGGTACAATGACCAATGTCTTGGAAAGGTACAAAATTGAGCAAGCCAATGGTATGGCAAATGAACTGGCTAGTGTTTCTATGCTCATATCTGTCTATCAATTTATCAAAATATACAACGCTTGGGAAACAATATCAAAGGCTTCAAATTACGTGCAAGATGAAGGCAAATTTATATTGATCAAAGGTGAGATCGAACAAATGAGAATACAGTTGGAGCAAATCAATTCCATGTACAATGTCGATCCAAACGATCCTCGCATCGATCGTAAAATCACCATATTCAACAGTACGTTTGTGGCAACGTCTGATTTGATTGGCAGTGAAAAAATGAAAATAGATGGCCATGTTAAAGAAGTCCGTTCAGTGATCAATTCAAGTATAATAGACGGCAGTTCGTGCGCTGTAAACGCAGGTGTCCAAGCCTACCAGCTGTACAGGGTATGGGAGTTTTTAACGGGTGCTACAAAGATTTGGGGCGTGCTAAGCTCCGTTATAGCTTTAGGCACTAGCCTGTTCCATGTACGTAATTACGAAGTATCATCAGATACACTGGTGGAATTGAACAAAAATTTGAATGAAATCAACCGCCTTCACAAAGAGATAAGATTAACACTATCTAATCGCTACCTTAATTCAAAAGGGGCCTAAGTCCAGGTACCCCCCAATTCAAAAGGGGCCTAAGTCCATTTTTATGAAAATTGAGATTT
>JAUJPO010048350.1:0-30498 GCA_032270745.1 Tiaropsis multicirrata
AGATATTACATATAGATACAAAATACGCCATGATGTTGGCGTATTATTTTGATGTTATATATCCATACAAAATACGCGAAGTAGTTGGTGTATTTGTATACATGTGAAATATTTTGTATCGATATATACTATAAAAGTACGTTGGTGTATTTTGTATGGATAATAACTACAGATAAAGTTAGCGTAATACGCCATAATATGTAATCTCGATGCTATAACAGACACCATTTTGCTGACCTTCCAAGATCTTGCGAATGTTGATGTTTGAAAACTAAAGTAGAATTCAATGCCATTCTAGTTCGCACCAAGTATACCAATCAAATTTTTTTTGAGAAAAACAGCAAAATGCAAGCAATTAAAAAAGCTTTGGGAAAGCTAAACAAGTGTGTTATTGTTTTGGCACCCTGTATTTTTTTAAATCTTATTAGCATGCTTTTATTTCACTGATCTCAAGAGATCAAGAAACAAAACAAAATGACAATATGAGTTAAAGTAGAAATTTTACGATTTTGACTTATGTCTTTTTTAATTGCATTGGAGGAATCTGATATGTTCATTCTCGTCGTGGTTTTGATGCGTGATTAAGCTTGGTGAAATTGTCAAAACAAGCTTGTTGCCAGAAAAGAAGACCAGATATTTGGTAATCCCATGTTTGACTGGAGGCTCCCAAGTTACCCCTTTTGACGGTAGTCGATATTCGTTATTGGTTTTGTTTATACATCTAACAGTCAGGTAGGATGTCCTACTTGGGACATCATGTCTTGAGGCCCCGTTACACAGGAGAACATTGACAAGAATTTGATAAGAATTTTTCGTTGCGCCTGTCATTTTTTTCACTAGTTAGTTTTCATTTTCTTTGTTTAGGTTTTGTTATGTCACTTAAGCATTGCGTGTTCTTTTATGATGTTTGTTTACATTTCTGATTTCAATAGAAAGTTAAATGGTTCTATTGTTAAAGGGGAACTTTGCAAATTTTTAAGAGACCTTTTATGGTATGTATATGGAAAATGATGGAGAAAAAACTTTGCACAAACGTCTATAAAGATCTCTTTGCTCTGTTATGAGTCTTCAATGTTGGCTTTTTTCCCTTTGTTAAACAACCCACTTTCAGCTGTGTTGTTAAGAAATTGTGATGTCACTGTTTCAAAGCTATGTTTTGTGTATTCTTATTAGAGGGAATATGCAGTGAATCTAGCCAAGTCTTTCGGGTGATATTCATAGTAATTATTTTTTTATATGGAGAAATTTGGATTCCCAAGTCATGATTGTATAAAATACTATGCTTTAGTGACGCATTATGTTTTTATTTTGGACCTGATTAGTCTAAATTTTAAACCGAGTTTTAAATAACATTGCTTATCAGGCATATAAAACGTTGAACCGTTAGCTAGAAATACCCTAAAAATTTGTCTGTTGAGAATTTTCTTGAATCAAAAATACTTTAAACCCTATAAAGGTTAATCAGTCAATAAATTGCTAGCAGAAATCTCAAAAAACACTTAAAGTTTAGTAGAAAAAGTATGGTACTACAAGCCTTTTAAGGACCTGAAAACGGGCTAAAAACACCCTCTGTAAAATTCACCATTTGTCTAAACAACATTTCAAAGATATTGCTACCAAAATGACAATAACAATAGGCTTAATGCATTAATTGTGATGCCCCAAGCAATTTTAAGTACAAAATGTTAGGTCAAACAAAAGTGGTAAAATGAATGGCCACACAACAGCCCAATTTGAATTAGACCGGCCTGGAGGTTTTTAGACCGACCAAAGAGCAGACATGACCATTTTGTTCATTGTTTCTTTTCGACCGGCCAGCTATGAACCTTTATCTATTCAGACTGGCTCTTGGTCCGGCCACTTGATCGGTCAATTAATTTGTTTGATGGAGAACAATAAAAATCATATCATATGATGTGTATTTCAGGGAATGGTTCGGTAAAGTTTTAAACGCTGTTATGTAAAGAGTAGCTTTTCCTACAATAATTCGACTGTTCCTCAAAATATGAATAATGCAAAATATCATTTGACGTTAAATCTCACATTTGCAGTGGTGCAGTGGTGAACATCCAAACGATCGTATTATATATAAGAATTGTGAGGCAATTTATAGACCCTCTCGATTCGCAAACTTTAGGTCACAATTTGCAAAAGTCAATGTTTTTTCCACCATCAAAACCATCAAGAAAGCTAAAATGAGTTGAGCCCTAAATTTTGGACTAACCAGTTTATACATCTTCTTTCTATCCAAAAATTATTTAAAAAAGATTCTGCAAATGTTGTGAAAATCTTCAAAATCAATGCAAGAAAGAGACTAGCCTTGATTCTGTCAATCAGGAGTCAATGTTTCAAATTTGATTGTCAATAAATCCTGATTGACAGTCAATTGGAAACATTGACAGTTAATTTGAGAGATTGACTGTCAATTATTCCAGCCTGTAAAGGCGAAATATTGTTTGTCAAGAAAAACAACTTGATAATCAATAATTTAACTTGACTGTCAATATTTAATAATTGACAGTCAATGAAAACAGCTGATAGTCAATAAAAATCGTTTATTGCTAATAAAAAACATTGATTATGATCATAATCAAGGTTTTCTGACCTAGTAGTGAATGTCATAAAGTAATTAATAGTTTGAGGTAAAAAGCTACAAGATTAATATAACAAAGACAAAAAACTTTGTTAGAAATTATCCCGAACCTAACAGGTAAAAGATTTGATCACTTTTGATTTCAGACATGAGACACCCGTCTATTTCTCTATTTCCCAGTGGATACTGCTGTTTATCAGTGAGTTAATTTAAATCGGTTGTGGCGTCACATTTTAGCTGAAGGAATCAAGAAAAATCCCGATTTTGTTGTCTAAAGCTTTTAAGGCCAATTTACTTGTTAAGAAAACTGAATTTCGGAAATGTAGATTTAACAAATGTAAATTTTCTCCCCAAGCAATAATATGAAGGACTAAATTCAAAGTAGAGAACAAACCCTTCAGCAGATTTTGAAGAAATTTTTAACATATATCAATTCAAGGCTCGATTGGTTATGTTTTTACATTTTTCCTCTAAAATATCTAAAATGGGGATTCAAATAGAAAACGTCCTAATTGGGACATCAATGTCCTAGCTAGGAAAACCTGGTGGGTGAAGAAAAAGTCTCTCGCTGGCCGCAAAAACCTTTTTTGGATTTTTGAGAGAAATTTTGGATGACCACAGCAAAGTGTTTATAATAAAAGGTTTATACAAACCTGTTATTTTGTTAAACTTTGTTGGTTGTTTTTGAAATATCATCAAAGAAATTAATCACTTGTACTATCATGTCATCTTTATTTTATTGTTATTGTTTTATTTTCTTGTTTTGAAAAAAAAAGCTTTAAAATGCCACCAAGTGACCACCTTTTAAGAAACTTTCACCCTGCCAATTTGCGGAAACAGAACTAATATTCTTTTGGCCTAAGATTGAAAAAAATTAGTTTCACTGTTATTTCTTTTTTTTTCATTTTTACTTTATTTAACGTTGGGCAGTCTACATAGTATAAAAAAAATACTAATTTATGTCAACAATTATATTAAATTATAAAAACACTACAGTTTAAAGAGAAAAGATGTGGTGCACCAGTTTGCATGAACAATGAAGTTTGATTTCTCCAACTTCAGAAATAAATTCTTTCAGTATTTTTTAAAAGTGATTTGAATTGCTTTGGTAAACGATTCCAAGCTGAACCTGCTCTGAATTCAAAAGATTATTTTGGAAAAGGAAGTTTAAGTCTAGACCCACAAGTTTGAGTTCGGCTTTTTCAGTGATTTAAATTGCTTCAAAGGCATCCCATCCTAATTTAGCACCAATGTGATTTATAGATTTATAAATCTATAATCTACTAATCTTTTTTTTTTAGATGCCCATAAATTTTGAAAAACTCAAATTTGGCAGAGAATCTGTCACTGAAGTGGAGCATACCACCTTCACTGCCAGTGATGGAGTAAAACTTGGAATGAAATTATGGCTACCGTGTTCCATTGATGATGCATCTTTTTTCTCAAGTCTACTTGGCAAAGATACTAACAAGTGGAGTCATTGTATCTACTCTGGGCAGAGCTCTCCATTTGACCAAAAATTCCCTTGTATTTTGGAATATCTTCCGTATTCTAAAGATAGTTCTATGACACTTGCAAGAGACCGCCAGCGACATTGTTGGATGTGTTCGCATGGGTATGTTGTGTTGCGTGTCGACCTTCGAGGTACTGGTTCTTCAGAAGGTTGCTATTATGGTGAATATGAGGACACAGAAATGAATGATTGCATCCAACTTATTAATTGGATATCTGTCCAAAGCTGGTCAAACGGTCGAGTTGGAATGTACGGTAAGAGCTGGGGTGGTTACAACGGGCTTCAGATGGCTTACAAACAACCAGAGGCTTTGAAGACCACTATTTCTTTGTTTTTAACTGATAACCGAGCCACGGACGATGTGCATCACCAAGGGAACACTCTGATACCAAATGGTCTGTTGAGTTGGTCTAACTTCATGTATGCTATAAATGCACGACCTCCTCATCCAAAATATTTCAAAGATGTAGCAAGTTGGAAGAGTTTTTGGTTGGATCGGCTCGAAAAAAGTTGCGAGTCATTCTTAGGCAATTGGCTTGAACATCAAGATCCCAACGACTCATTTTGGAAGCATGGTTCCATTTGTCATGATTACTCAAGGGTAAAGATTCCCACATTAATCATTGGCGGATTAGGAGATGCTTACCTGAATGCTGTGTTAAGAATGGCTGGCAAACTTAACAACGAGTCACGGTTCATCATGGGACCTTGGGTTCACAACTGGCCCGATGTGTCGGTCTGTGGACCAAATATTGAATTTCTTCAGCTTTGCTTGTCGTGGTGGGACCAACATTTAAAACCAGAGAAACAATCAAAGCCTCTTGATTTGCCAAGATTAATTTTTTATTTGAGAGACTCCTATCTAGCAAATAACATTTTTGGTGACACGAACGGGAAGTGGGTTTGTTTTCCAAATTGGCAAAAACAGCTTTCTGATTACGAGAAAGCAAGCCCTGACTTTTGCCCCAGTAGTTCACATTTGAAGTACCTGTATTTGGGATCGTCAATGACCATCCAGCCTGACAAACCAAACACAACAGCCGGAGATAAGGTGGAAATGAAATCTCATGCTTTACAAGGTGAAAATTGTGGAGAATGGTTCACCAGTGATTACGGCGTACCCGGTGATCAAGCGCAAGCCAACGCACACAGTGCTTGCTGGAGAAGCGAAAAGCTCACTACTGATTTTGTTTTCGTCGGCTTCTCTAAATTCTTTGTTTGTGTTTCGGCTTCAAAAGCAGGCAGCTTCAATTTGCAAGTTCGAATCTGCGATGAGTTTGAGTCCGGTCAATCGACACTGATCACCAAAGGATGTTGGAATCTGTGTCAACATGAACACGGGTGGGTTGACAAGTTCTCGGGTGAAGAAACAGTCTTTGAAATCGGTCTGAATTGTGCTGGCTACACTGTTAAACCTGGTCATCGGATTCTCATCAGCATTTCACCAAACTATTACCCGATGATGTACCCGGCAATCGATAACAAAGGCTTGTTCGTCCACACCTCTAAATCGTGTCTCATTGTTCAAACTACAGCCGGTGAGGAGCAGAAAACGGAGAACTATTCACCGTTTGAAAAGCCAAATCCGCTGTTAGAATTTGAATGTGCAAACGTCGGTGAATACCAGTTCAAAATGTCGACAGAAAAGGTTGGAGATGACTTGTATTTGTTTAAGACTACTTCTGATGATGGGATGGAAAGATTCCCACATCTCGGTTACGAATGTCACATGACGTCTGAGGAAAACTATTACACGGACGAATCGGTGACTTATGCAAACATGAACAGTGTCCATACGATAGAATCCAATTTTGATGCTGTTGGTAGTGCGGAGAAAATCAAAACATTCATCCAAGCGTTCGAAGAAGTCAAAGGTGACTCCACACATTTTCGTGTTAAAGAACATCTGAAAGTTTCATTGGATGGTGACGTTATGCTTGAGAAAAAGAACACCAAGATCATACCTAGAAAATACATTTAAAAAGATTTGAGTTCCTTTTCGTCTATTGGGATCCAGTTAAAGAGGTCGTGGACCTGCTAATTTGAGACCACTAGTGGTCTAAAATAAACTAGTAAAGTCTCTTTTTAACAGACTTTTATCCAAGTGAGACTTTAGTAGAGAACGGCGTGGTCTCAAATTGGAAGATGAATTATATATTTAGTTATTTGACTTTAAAATGATTTAGTATTTCTTTTTTCTGGTGGTTTGATTCTTTTCAAAATCACTTATTAACCCTTTCCGTGCCAAGGCCTTTTTTAGGGTACTTTTTTTTAACAGCTAGAACCAACTTTAAACGTTAATATCTCCTGAACCAGAAAGAATTAGTTGATTAATATGTTGATTAATAGCTCGTTGTATAGCTGAGAGTCGTGTCTTTCTTTTAGGGCCCCTTCAGGGCAGCCCGTTTTAGGCAGGGTGGTGTGGCGGAGGGCGTTTTAGGCAGGGCGGCGTGGAATTTAGTATAACTGAATTAAGTTTCTTGTATTTTCGTTTATTCAATGTCCAAATTTATGACCAAAAATGGTCAAAATCTCTTCCAAAAGACCAAATTTCGAATTCTTTTGTGTTGCAACTGAATGCACATTTCATTTCCATCAACTCCGGCCAAAGATTTAAAGTTGATATATCGGACATTGGCACTTAAGGGGTTAAATTGGTTTCTAAATTATTTTGAGTAGTTTTTATTTCACTTCATATAGAAAAGTATTATTATAATGAAATCTATTTAGGTCTGATAAAAAAGTTCGGGCTTGAAGACCTAGCTACGAGAGAAGCTCATATTTTGTTTTATGGTCACCACATTGCAAGCATCAAGGGACACTGTGCTCTGGACCTCCTCCCCTAAAATCTTTTTCTTTAAATATCCCATTTCGTTCAATTTATTTTTGTTCATTATCTGTCTTTTTACAGACATAAATCTAAACGATAAAAAAATACAAAATGGAGAAAAGAATAGAAGATGTAATCAGAGACGTCAAGTTGAGGGCCAGACCTGGTAAGTCCTTCTATCATGCTCTGTGGTCGCGGAGGAAGTTCGTGGTTGAAATAAGAATATCCTGGGTGGAAAAAAATCTAAAAAATAATTAACTGGAGGGTGTCTATAAAGAGACTGGAGAGTCCTAAAGATCTAGTTACGATAAAAAAAACCATTTTTGTTAAATCAAGTCATCAAACAATAGTAGATTTCAAAAAAGTTTGATCTACAATAACTACTTGTTATTCTTTTCTTTTAGAATTAAAAAGTCTTGAAGGTTGGGAGCGGCTCGGTTACGCAGAATCATTTGACATTTCTCTAAGTAGACCATTCGATAATGTTCCACGGGTGGATTCCAACGCTTTGTCACATCAAGATTTCATCGAACAGTACGAGAAGAAATGCAAACCGGTGGTGCTGACGGGTTGCCAAAAGAATTGGCTGGCCAGTAGGAAATGGACTTTGAAAGTAAGATTAAGTTGTATGGGTTTTATGTTATAATTTGAATCTTCTCCTCAGGGGGATAGTGCTCAACATTTTGAAGAAAGCTAAGTATATCGAAGTGAAGACAAATGCTTTATTCTAATTCAGAGCTTAACGGCGCTGGTTCGATATCTTCAGTGCATTAGTGCTTTCTGGGTTTTATAAAATGGCTAACCGCTCTGTTTATTGTCTGTTTTACCGATAGTTTTCCGTGAGCGTAAGTATATGGGAAGAGAAGTGCTATTTTGGTTTGCTTACGTTTGCGCGTAAATTATACCGGGTGTCCCAGAAAAAAGTTTCGGTGTTTGGCGGCCTCCTGGAGCCGAAAAAAGGTTTTTTGATTAATATTTTTATTTCATTAGAAAGTGGAAAGTCTAACTCAAACTTTGAGGTATAACTTTTTAAATTCGGTTCAGTATTCACCAAGTTATAAGACTTTTAAGAAAAAAATCATAATTCGAAAAGTGTAAAAATACGTCATAAAAGTGTATCAAATTTAAGCAATTAATTTCGAAATTGCACTCTTTTTAAGAGTTTTACGACTTTATCAATAGTTATAATGGTTTGAAAAATAGTTTTCGTAAAATAGAAATCAGTAATAGGAAAAGCAGAAAAAATACAGCAATTTTTGGCAATTTTTCAAAACAAATTATGTAAAAACATCAAAAAATGCCTAATTTGATACCCCTTTTTTTACGTATTTTTGCATTTTTTTAAAAATGATTTTTACTTAAAGAGCTTAATACTTGGTTAATATTGAACCGATTTTGAAAAGTTATTGCTCAAATTTAAGTTAGACTTTCCTCTCTCCAATGAAATAAAAATATTAATCAAAAAACAATTATTTCGGCTCCAGGAGGCCGCAAAACACCGAAACTTTTTTCTTAGACACCTAGTACTTCTCCGTGTTTAGTATGGAAAATCTCAAACTAGAAGTTGCGAATGGGAACAGACCCTCTACTGAAATGGATTTTTATTTTTTTAGCAGATAGCAGATAATAAAAGTCTGTTACAGGAAACTATAAAAGTGACTTCTCCGAATTGTTTTTAGTTATAGTCAGGGTCTCTAAGCCAACGTTTTTTTAATCTTGAGGGTGCCATCAAAATAGGTGAAAAAGAAATCAAAAGTGAAAAAATTCTATCCAAAATTGCCTTCCGATATTTTCGTAAATGTGACATTTTACTTATTGGTATCTTCTTTTACCCGTTTTAATCGTTTCCATAGAAACTAGCAAAGAAATATCGAAATCAGAAGTTCAAAGTGGGAGAAGATGACGACGGATACTCGGTGAAAATGAAATTCAAATATTATTACGAATACTTGAAACGACAAAACGACGATAGTCCGCTGTATATATTCGATGGCTCGTATGGCGAGGTTGGTATATTCTGCTTTAGTGACTCTAGATTAATAAGGGGCTATAATTGATAAAATATTTGTATACGTCTCAACAACAAAGTATTATTATTTGCTACAAATAAGACAAAAAATTATCAAAGCAAATTTTTTTTTTGAAATTTGCCAATAGTGAAAGCTTAACCGTATTATTACAAACCGAATAAGATTTTACAGAAAAACAGCCCGCTAAAAGTTAAGGAAGTGGTAAGTGGTCTTGTTGGTAATACTTAACGAATGCTTAACAAATTGTTTATGTAACTTCTCGTTGTACAAATATAACTTTACGAAATACCCATGTCCATCTATTTAAAAAAACCTGGTCTTTGCCACAAGAATTTTTGGGATATTTGCATTGAAATAAAATGGAGCTTCGTTTATTTATAAGCCAATGGCGGTCTATAGTATTTAAGTAAGATTGTGAATCTTTAGGGGTCTTTGTAATATTTTTTACAACAACACGCTGCATACTATTTTTCCTGTTTTTCTTTTTTGTTTAGCATTCGCGTAAAAGGAAACTACTGCAAGATTACGCGCCACCAGCCTTCTTCCAAGATGATTTGTTTCGATATGCCAGTGAAAAGCGAAGGCCACCCTACAGGTTGGTAACAATATTAAGTGTGAGATATCCATGATAAAAATGAATATTCCCGTAGAATGGGAACCGCTACTATAATGATATGATAAACGCTTATAAGCATATCACCGCGTTAGATTTAAAAAGACTTTAAGTTTTAACTTTCGGTGAGAACAGTAGACTCTCCATAACTCGAACACCCAAGGGGAATCGAAAATCGTTCGAGTTCTGGAGAGTTCGAGTAGTAGAGAGTTTGAAATTTTTGAAATTTTTTTGAATTATGTTGATGGAAATTAAATATTTGATAAAATATCTACTTTTTTGGGTTGATAACAAGGTCCAAAACATATATATTTTGGCATCAACAATTTATTCACTGAGGATAAAATCAGTAACTACGGTTTGTTTACTATTAATATTAATATCCTGTTTAATGTTATTATTCAAGGAAGCCAGCATTGCTTCCCTGAAGTCGGAAAAAACCGGCTAAAATTAAATTCTTCGAGAAATTCGAGTTATAGGGAGAAATAACTCCAAGGGACCAAGAAAATCATTCGAGTTAAGGGGAGATTAGAGTTGTAGAGGTTCGAGTAATAGAGAGTTTTTTGAGAGTTTGTTAGGAAATTTTCACCGTGCCAACACATTAGTTCGAGTTAAGGAGAGGTTCGAACTATAGAGGTTCGAGTTATGGAGAGTCTACTGTAGTTTGGAAGGGGGGTCACTATCACCCTTTCTAGAACAACCTGCCCTTTTCTAGGTTCTCCCCCTTAGTTGTAACCCCCTGAAATGTTCAAAATCTAAATTAAATGATTTACGTCTTATGGAACACACAACAACACCAGTTCCTTTTGTAATGCTACGCTCGGCAGTCTATACTACTGCACACAATTTGGTTGGGTGATGATACAATGCAAGATTTTTTTGAATTTTCTCATTAGTCCAACTCCTCTTTAAAGGGGGGGGGGGGTGATTTTTAAGACTCAGAGGACGTCATTTCATGTTTTTTTAATATTCATACATTTTATTTTTACTGCTGACTAGAATTCATTATGTCTTTGCCTTTTCAAATATACAGGTGGGTTGTAATCGGTCCCTCTCGATCCGGCACTGGAATACACATCGACCCTCTGGGCACCAGTGCATGGAACGCTTTACTGAGCGGTCACAAGTGGTGGGTGATGCTGCCGACGGAGACGCCCAAACACATGATCACTGTACCCAAAGGCGAGGGCCAACACCAGTCGGGGGAAGGTGTCCAGTGGTTTCAGAAAGTCTACAACAAAATCAAAAGCCCGACTTGGCCCAAGGAGTATAAACCGGTGCGTGAATGAAAATGTTTTTTCTTGAAAACTGATCCATTTGATTTTTTTACGTGCGCGGCTGAATTCTATAGCGTCTCCCTTCGACCATCGACATAGGAATAAAAGCACATTCAACATCTATTGTTTCTTAGAAGCCATCTGCATTGCCGCAAAAGAATAAGAATAAATACGACATGGTTACATTATCCGTCCAAATTCCGTCAAATTATATATTTATGGGTTTTGAATGCCAAAACAGCCTACTGCTAAGGATCAAAATTATCTTAAAAAACTTCAAAATAATTTTTAGCCTTCAAAATCAGACATAATCAGGTGATATTCTAGAAGGGCAGGGCAACGTCAGTTTTAGACCAAATAGGGCACTTTTTCCTGCTATGTTTTTACAAAAAAGGCATTTTCATCATGTTTTTCTGGGATTTTAGGAAGGGCTTCGACTACCAGATTCTTGAAAGTCATAAAAAATGGTATAATAATAGCAGTTGGAAAACAAAAAATTGCACTTTATAAACGTTTTGTTAAGAAATGGCGCCGCAGGTGAAACCTTATTGCAAAATACTGGATGAATCAATAGGAAACATGTGAAAGACTCCAAATCCCACCTGAATGAATAAGCCCTCTGCACAATCTTTCGCCCACACCTAAAATCCCAAAATTCCCAACTCCCACCACAACATTTACGACCCAAATCAACCCCTCCCCCCTCCAAGTGGGGAATTGCACACTATGGCATATCCCATTACTTTTGATGTTCCCTTTTTCTTTTACGTTGAAGCTTGAAATTCTACAAAAGCCAGGAGAGACAGTGTTCGTACCAGGAGGCTGGTGGCACGTGGTTTTAAATCTTGATCAAACGGTCGCCGTCACCCAAAACTTCTCTTCGCCAACCAACTTTCACATTGTGTGGCACAAAACGGTCCGAAGTCGCCCCAAACTCTCGAAATACTGGCTTAGTCAGCTGAGGGTAAGTTATCCTTTGTCATTTACTTACGCACCTTATTCGTATTAATTAATGCGGGATAAAATCTTGCGATATATATTTTAGCGGTACTTATTTTTTTGAATTTTGCCCCAATTCGCAATAGATAATCTTTCAAAAAAACCTCTACCAACAAACTCTTATAAATATCAAATAATACCTAATTTTACGACTTCCAATTAAATAAAATTGTCATAAAATTCTGAAATTACTCAAAAAATTTAGAAAAATGTCCTTGAAAAGTCAAGTTTTTTCGTCGTGGAGAAAAATCAATTCAATTTAAAAATAATTTTCTTTTTCATTGTAGAGGCCCAAAGAGATGTGATTAGAGCATTTTTATAGTGGTGGCCAATATAGCCTGGATATCGACTTTCTCAAAGTGTCACAAATTTGACGGAGATTAATAAAAAATACGATGCCAGTACAAGTTCTGAAAGATGTTTTTGATCAAAATCAGAGGCAAATGCATTATGGACCAGAAATCCTGAAAAATGCAACTTTTGATTTAGGAATCAATTTATGACATGCATTTGGGTCATTGAATCATGTTTAAGCATTAGAATTACATCCCTCAGTTTGAGTAAGTTGTAAGCAGGTGTCGAAGTTCTTGGTTTTTGAGCCGTTTTAGTGTAGTTTTAGAGGTTTTTTTCAATATTCAGGAACAATTTTGAAAAGATTTCGCCAGTAATTGATTAAAATGATACAAAGAACATTGCATTGGATCAGTAATCAAAATTGAGATTGAAATGACTTTTATAGGAAAATTTATTACCGAATAACCATTCATTTTGTAGGTTTTGAGGGTTAAAACGAAAACGATTTTCGTGTGATCATTAAAACTTGATAAAACTTTTGCACTAAAGATCAAGGCCTAGGAAGACAATCATAGACAACTAACTTTAACCAGAAAAATAATAATAAACCCTTAAATCCTCACACATCAATAGATAGAGGGTACCTCTTTCTCTTGTAGGTTTTCAGGAATATCCACTGGTATAGAAATAAAATATAAAGATAAAAAAACTCCTTTTTTGCTTTTCTTTAACAAAGATCACAGTAATTATCACCATTTTTTCAGATGACCACTATTCACAAAAGTATCGCAAAATGCAATAATTTTCGGTGCTCATTCGCAAAAATTTATTCCGTACCAATAAGGTCAATTAAAATTTTACGTTGAAACTTGCATGTATGTTTTTTGCGGCGAGCAAATAACATTCTTTTACATTCAGTGCTTGGTTTCTTCATATCGACCTTTTTCAGATTTATCGTCCAGAGATTGCAAAGATCGCAGACCAGGTGAACATGACAGCCAGCAGTGGTATCGCATCCGATTCCAGTTCCAGTAGTTCCAGCAGTTCCAGCTCGTCCGAATCGGATACTGACTCAGAGGATTCTTCACCCGATTCGGTTTACGAAGATGACGAGCGTCGGCAAAACGGGGAATCTTCACCAAAGAGGTAAAATGTTTTTTTTGTTTTGTTATTAATTGTCCAAATAAACAACTTGGTGCGTTTGACGGGAAATTTATTCCAATAATAGAAGAAAGTTTCTACCCTAAATTTTGAGGTATAAATTTTCAAATCTCTTTGGTTCCAACGTGTTTTTGAAAAGTGAATTTAACTTAAAAAGTTGATAACTTAAGACCTAATGAACCTATTTCAAGAAAATGTACATCAAAATTTAAGTTAGACTACGTACGCTTATTATTCTAAGAAATTGTTATATAATTTGTGCGGCGCCAATACGCCGTCTTCATAAATTGCGCGGCCCCAATACGCCGTCTTCACATAGGATATTAAAAATTTCGACCCCTCTGGATATCCTCAATCCTCAACAGTGGGGTACGGACCTTTTCTGAAAAAGCCTATTTTAACCCTTACCACGCCTACTACGTAAATATACGTTTTAGAAAGGGCATTTTACCGGTACACCGTCTTTTGGTCATTACTCCTGACCACTTGCCATTTAAGTAAAAAACATCTACTATTTTCTGTAGCTGAATTAAAGAGCTTTACAACGATACCAAAGTTGATACCTTTAATCTTTTTTCCTGGTCGAGAAATGGCCTTTGAAATTAAATTTTCAAAACAAATTTGAATTAAAAAAAGACCCAAAACTGCCTGTAATGCTTGCTAGGAGTGATAAAACACGTTCCAAGTGTTTTGGGCAAATTTCCAAAATTAGGGTTATCAGATGTAGAATTTCATAAGCTTTCTGAAAATATATACTTTTAATATATAAATGTTACGTCATCATAAGTTATCGATGAAAAGATCAAAAGCTTTAAAAATCTATTCCGAAGGTGATGACATACCTTGACTTGAAACTTTCAGTTTATTGAGTATTCTGTCTAAGATTCTCGGCTGCAGAGGAATGGAGTATTGCTGAACTAATCTTCCATGACCCTTCAACTGAGAAACTCTTGCTCTTGTATTCATGAACTTGCTTTAAAGGAATTATCAAGAAATTTGGGCAACATCCTTTTGTTCCTCCGAGTAAATTCTCCAATTTTATTTTAACAAAAAATGTTCGAATTCGATTAAACTTGTAACTTTCAGTTTATGGAACGATCTGGCTATTGTTCTGGGATGGCATGATATGGAGAATTGCTGAACTAATCTTCCATGGCCTTGCAACTGAGAAACTCTTATATTGATGAACTTGCTTTAAAGGAATCATCAAGTCATTAAAATGAAATTTTGGCCAAAGCATTTTTTTCCTCCGAGTAAATTCTTCAATTCTATTTAAGATAAACAATGTTCTCTCCAATTTCGGGACTTGGGTTACTAAGACAAGGCTATCAGTATTAAAAGACCACATGGACTACAGTATAATTATGTCACTGATTGAAGGATATAATTTAAAGTAAAGTGAGTACCTTTATATATTTGGCACTTGAGAAGATATCCAGTGACTTGGTGCTTGCTCCCTTCAACGGCACTTTGATGGTAACATTGTGTTCTGTTTCATTCCATTCGATATCCTTAATTTCCAAGGGCATTCTTGATTTCTATTGGCTAATAGAAGACAAAGATTACGTAACTGTCTACGATTGGTTCTGTATTATACCATGTGATTAGTATGACAACACAAAGATGACGCAATCCAAAATCCTCCTTTGACAATTGATTCTTGTTTATGGCATTTCCAGTTCTTTGTTTTGTAATTTCAGTCACCTTTGATATGTTGTTTGTCTATTCTTAATTTTTTATAGTTCATCTATAAAGCAAAAGAAAAATTAAAATATACAATACACTACAATACAGTAACAAAGAGTAACGATGTGAAGCAACGGTAATAATTCATAATTCATCCATTACGTAATCTTTTCTACGGAGACATCCCAAAAAGCCGGTTATTTGTCACTTTTATTTTAGTTTTATTGTTAAAAGTTCAAAACTAGTGGCAAACACACCTTTAAAGATTTTTCCGTTTAAAAAACTACCATGGATGTCATGACACACACCTAAAACTCTAAAATAAAGGCTGAAATAGACTATTTGCAAAAATGTTGTTGATGACTGAAATAAATGTCATAAAAAATCTATAATATGATTCACTTTATACAAAGATGCTCAATCGTAGCAGGCACAGAACGTTCCGTGTCTGCTTTGATCCCATGAGAAAAAAAGAGAATAAAACAACCAAAAAAGCACAATAAATGTGCGGAACGAAAGCACCTTTGCTAAATGCTTATACTACAGTTTAATTTTAAAACATTTTTTTGTGAACTGAAAAAAATTCAGACATAAGTTAAAAAAAGAAAAGGTTAAAAGTTAAAAATTGCGAGAAAAAGACAAGGCTAATGGCAAAAGAAAAAATATGGAAGTTACAATTAAGACAAATAAATTTTAAAATAACTATAAACAAATTAATTTTGGTTCAAAATTTACTATGTACAAAATATTTTGGTGAAAAACAAAAAGTTTCTACACTATGTATTATTCTAAAACCTAACTACAGTATTCAAATATATAAAAAATTCAATATTTTTAAATACTCAAGTTAATTGTTATGGCGTAATTAACCATTTTGTCCAAATTAAAAAATAGCCAAGTAAGTATCCGAGATAAATCACGACGACATTTCTATAGGCTAGTTCGTGTAGCAAGATAGACATAAATATCTACTTTGCTCTAGAACGAAAATTTTCACGATTTTCCGTTTTAGAACAATGGGATGTTTTATTTTCATGTTAACCTTGCTACTCGGACTAGCCTGTAGAAATGTGCGTTATTTAGAGCATAGACTGAAAAAAAACACGTTCGTCATCGTGATTTATCTCGGATACTTAACCTCGCTAATGAATTGTTAATACTCATGTATTTCAAGCGAAAGTTATAATCTAAACTAATTTTAAGTCTTATAAATTGAGCGACTAAATCTCATCGGTTCGCAAAGACAAAAAAATATCACATTTTACACGGTGTATAATAAGGACATGATAAAAAATTGTGAATAGCGAGGTTACCCAAGGGGCTATTTAGGACGTTCGACGCGTCTGTGGCTGCATGTACATAATTCGTCTAAACAAAACTAGTAAAGAAGCCCCTTGCGTAACCTCGCTATCGTGAAAACAAGACCTGGGCAATGATTTCCTCACGAATTTTTAGACGCTTGTAGATAGAACACTTTGGCTGCAGCTTCTTGTCCGTTGATTGTTGACAGGTTACATAACATTGTGACTGTTCCGCGTGATACGCCCAGAGGTAAACACTCCAATAAATTCATGGCCTGAAGAAAATGGTGCTTGAAATTAGAAAATGATATAAAATTCATAAGCCCTTGGATTATCTTATTTTCTTCCGTAATCCATTTTTTTTGAATATTCGTTTAAACAGTCCAATAAATTCATGTCCTGGAAATAATGGTGGTTGAAATTAGAGAAAAGAGATAAAACCCATAAGCCTCGCTGGATTCTTCTTTCTTCGATAATCCATCTTTTGGAATATTCTCGGATTCCGTAGCAGAACAGTTTTTTCAGTTTTTTTTCAGTGCAACGCAACGCAACGCAACGCAACGCAACGCATTCAACTTACTACAATTTCATCAATGTTAACGGGAGTTCTTAACAAAGATATTGCCATTGAGATTTGTTCAATCAAGTTTAAAGTGAAATTCGAAACTGCATTCTTTTGCTTTGCTTGGAAAATGGAAATCGCTTCCTCCAAGAAGCACACTACAACAAGATAAAGTATATAAAATAAAATAACAAAGGTTATTATGAGAGCTTAGCTTTGCCGGGATAAAAATGAGAACCTTAAATCAAAGCTGAAGGTGCCAAAAGCCAACCTCGAATCGAAAACGAAACCAAAATAAACTTAACCTTGGTTATACTCTGACTTGTTAAATTATAACCGAAGTTTTTACGAAAAAAAGGCCACGACTTGCTTCACAAAAATATATCCAGTGAAATGAGCAAATTGTAAATGGTAGCTTCTAGCTGTTAGAGATGCAAAAAGGAAATGGTAGCTGCTAGCTGCGAGAAAATACCTCTTCTTATATATTTGGTCAAAGGAGACGCTCTAAGGTTCTTTTTTTTTTCGTAACCTACTATGAGTCTAAAACCCAGATCGCTCGCATCATGCACTTGGTCTTGAAAAAAAGACTATGACATCCACTCGGACGCTAAAATGGTTGGATATATTTCAGCTGTTTTAGCGATCGCTCGACCATGCCGTCAGATTAAACTAATAAATAGGGAGTACTTATTTTTCAACCAATAGCGTTACAACACTGTTATTGAACAAAGATCCCACGATCGACTCGATGAGTAGAGACCTCGATGAAAAATTATTGGAAATGAAAATTTCTTTATGTAAAAGTTTTTTACCATAATAGTCCACCAGTGTATCTCGTTCCGATTTTGCTGGATTTGATAATTTCATTGATTTAGCAGGCCTATAATTGACAGAGAAAAAAACAACAGATAAAATGCGTCACGCAGATTTTCGGAAAAATCCCCAGAAGGCACGGAACGTTGTTTGGACGTTGTTGAAGTTTTCCGTAGTAATGTCTCTTAAACGAGTTTGGAGAACGAAGCATCGAGACAAAAATTTGTCTCTTTTATTCAAGCAATTTTTAAAGATTGCTTACCAGTTCTCTTTCCTAATTGATTTAACAAATAGAACCCTTCTTTTGTAAAAGAAATTGAATTTTTTTTTAATCGCCGTCGACAATTTCGAATGTTCAACATGCGTAAAAAAACCTTACCTTGGGTCTAGATCATTATCACCGACATCGTAAATAGCCAGAGCGGTAGCAAAAGCTTTCGATATGCATCTTGCTAAACACAATCCCTGAAACGTTAAAAGATGTGGAAACGTTATAGGATGTGGAAATTACGCTGAATCGTCCGAACAAAGTCCTCAAAAGTACAAATTTTAAGCTCTAGTATCACTATTGTAAAAAAAGTCTCCAAAATTATGACAAAAATCTCTTTAAAGGGATTTTTCACGCAGCAAAAAAAAAGTTTCAGTGTTTGGCGGTCCCCTGGAGCCGAAAAAATAGTTTTTGCTTAATAGTTTTAATTTCATTAGATTAGATAGAGGAAAATCTAACTTTTGAGGTATAACTTTTTAAATTCGGTTCAGTAATTAACGAAGTTATAATCTTTTAAAGCAAAAAAGGATTAAAAAAAGTACACTTTTTTCCGAGACACCCGGTATTGTTAGGAACCAAGGAAGTTCTTACCTGAGGGTTTAAAAATATTTTGGACGTTTTCGGAGAGTGAAAGAAATTTTTCAGCACACGAGTGAACAAGTCTTTCAAAATGTACAGCGGATCCAATAAAATAAGACAGATGCAAATTCCCTCTATAAAACAGAAAGAATATATCCACAGATATACATAAAGACTGAGAAGGGAAAAACAAATAAAATAAACCCAGACCTAAAGCTACATCGCTGTTTGAACTGATGAACTCAAAACCGATTGGGTTGAAATCATAGAATTTGGATCTGCAACAAAATACGACATAATGCAGATAAAGTAAAATAACAAGCAACAGTCTATTCTTGTTGTTGTTATCATTATTCATAGTTTTTGTTCTGAGTGAAAACTATCATAAGCAGCCGAAAATCAAGTCAAATTCTTTTCGACTTTTCCAGGACTTTTTCCCATTTTTCCAGGACGATTAAAAGAAAAATTCTCAAGATTTTGAGATTTTACACTTTTCAGATTGGCTAAAACTGCCACATTTCAAAAGTTACATTCCATTTAGTTGGGTCAGGCTGGAGTTTTTACAAGGTGAAAAATGGTGTTTATTACAGAACAACACACGAAACTAGATCATTACTATATCATATAAGGCATTTGAGTTTATTCCCATTGTCAATATTTCCAAAAAACACCATCATACCCTCTTCTAAGTTCCAGAGACACCACATTTACCTCTTCCTGGGTGGGTCCTTCTCCTAGGTCCCGAAAGTCCCCAGATTTCAAATCAAATCGTTATCAACTTTGCGTTTTCTACCACTAGGAAGGTATAAAAGCTTTAAAAAAAACGTTTTGTTTCAAGAAAACAACACAAGCAACAGAACTTTAAAGAAATAATAAAAAGCCAACATTATTTAACAACATTTGAAACAGAAAGCTGCATAAAGATTACAACACTAATAGCATTCATTTGCAATCTCTTTATTATATAATCGACAATAGACTTCTCTATTACATTTTTTGATGATGCTAATTATCTTTCAACCTGTGTGACTTTCTTTTTCTTTATTAGAACATTCTCGGTCTCGAAGTATAATAGCCGAGTTTAAAATTTCGAGTTATTAACTCGAAAAATGACGTCATAATGCTTAACTAGAAATGTTATTGAAAATAAAATAAATTGCTACCATAAAACTAAATAGATCGGACGAAAACTTAACTTCACAACTTCAATACTACAATTCTTACGAACCATGCATCCAAAAATTATAGCAAAACCATATAAACACAAGTGATTATAAAGATAGAATCTAACTTGACCAACTTTTCCAATACACAGACAAAAACAACAACACAACGTTAGCCAAAGGAAGAGGACATCTCAAGCATAAAAATAATGAGCATAGGTCAGATTTTGGAATGTCATGAAAAATTTCACAATTTATAATAACAAAAACAAATCCTCAGACATGTAAAAAAAACTATTTTGTTGATACAAGGAAATGTGCTAAGACCCGATTAGCTTGCCATGAAAATTTTCTATCTGAATCTAATTCATGATGTTCATTACGCAATTTTTATACGGAAGTACTCCAAAGTTTTTGTAGCATGGTAGACATAAAATTTTTCACGATTTCCGAACTAGAACAAAGAAGATATTTATTTGCAGGTTAAGTCTACCTTGCTACACGGATATCCTGTAGAAATATGCGCAATTTAAGAGCATAAGCTGTAAAGACCCGCTCGTCGTCATGGTGATTTGTCTCGGATATTTTAGACTCGCTGTTATTTTCAATGACCATCGTGTAAAAAACTCCACAAATTTTTACTCAGTGTGATTACTGTTGCAAAAAAAATCAAAATAAGCCATACAGTAATCACACTGAGTAAAAATTAAATAAGAAAATACCATCTTACCATTCAAACGGCATTCTTCTTCTTTGCCACTTTGAAGTATTAACTAAAAAAAAAACATGAACATCTCGTATTTCCTTTTGACCTAGAACCGGGGGTGTCGCCCCCCCCCCCCCCCCTTCAAAAAAGAAAAACAGGCCAAGCAAGGTCAGGTCTACTTTTTCTATGAAAGCACATTTTATTAAAGGAGGAAAAACTACTTGTAGAAAAAAAGGTCAAGAAAATTTTCATCTCACCCACCACATCGGTACAAAAGTCGTGGCTTTAACTTTTTCCGCTACCATTCCAAAAATAAATAAATCCCTAATCCGTAATAAGGCTACAAATAGATGATTTTGGATGAGTTACTACCATAGAGTTAAAGCCGAAGGCTAGAGGTATCTTTCTTTCACAGGCTTGAAAAAGTGAAATCATAGATGTTTTTCTTTTACCTTCTTCACGTTCCTTTAAACATTCCGTCACCTGAAAGTGTGTGTATCCAGACACTGACCTAGTAAATACTATTCTCACATCTGTTTTATAGAATAGATTGACAGTTTCTACTTTTATCTTTTAAGAACGACTATAGGGGGACCTATAGGTTTGCTGTTTCAAGAACGACTGAGAATAGTTTCATGGAATATGAAAATAAAGCAAGTTTCAATTTCCTCTGTTTTGCTTGATGTTTATTCCTGTTTTTGTCATTCCATTTTAACATTCCTTTATATTAGATTTATTTGGAAAAGTTTGAACAATTGATTATGGAAAAGATTCATTTTGCAACTCCCCAATCTCCCCCTGAAGAAAAACCTACCCCCTAGATAGAGTTATCCCTGCTGTAATTGGGATTACTTGCTACTCCACCTTAAGTTTGAATTTTTGAAAATCTCCAATCCCCTCCGAGAAATCCTGGCGGAGGGGGGTGCGTGCCCACTATACAGAAAAGTTAGGAAGGTTGTGGAGTGGATAAAGCTTTTTATCTTGATTCTTAAATACGTGTAGTAGTAACTTACAACTCACCTAGCAGACACAGAACGTCAATCCAACATTGTTTCAACGTCCAAATAACGCTCGGACGTTCCGTGCCTGCTGGGTTGGAGCAACTCACCAGAAACGTAAAGAAAATATTTACCCTGACAATATGCTCTGTGAAGGAAGCTAGTCCATAATCAGTGTACCATTTGCGTGCTTTCTTTAAGGCTTCCATGTTGAAGTGAACTTTCACCCCATCTTTTTGACCGCTTATCAGTTGCAGTAGCTGTTAAACAAACGAATGAATTTACTTCATACTTTGAGCATTACTTTTTAGCCATAGTGCGGACAGGGGTATGACCCCTCCCCCTTCTTGAAATTATTGGACCCCCCCCCCCTTGATTTACATGGTCTTTTTTTATACTCTGTGTTTAAATATTGATAAATAAAAAAACATTTCCAAATTGTAATATAACGTAACTTCAAACAACATTTTAAGGGGAAAATAGTTGTCCCACCCCCTTCCTAAACTACCCCGCCCCTTTCAAAAGCAAAAATGTTATCCTTCCTCTCTTATGCTATTTTGGTACTATGATAGCTGGTATGTAAAAACATGTTCAGATGATCATCGTTATTATCATCTGTAAAACAATTTACGAAAGCCAAATTTGAGAATCGAATCTTAATTTTGAAAAATTTCCAAAAAATAGGACACCGTAATGTTAAAAACTATGAGAGAAGTTATTTTTCTTTTGTAAAGGCCGGTCTCCACTCTCCTTTACTGTTTATCTGTTCTGATTGGTCTCGGAGATAACATTACGTCAATTTGTTATGTAATGTTTTCTCTGAGACCAATCAGAACAGAGAAACAGGAAAGACGCGCGCTGCTCTCGTGGAGTGGAGACCGGCCCTAAACCTTAGAGAGACTGAAAAAAGGTATACCATACCTTTTTCATCGCTCGCACATGTACCCGTTACTATTAGTTTTTACTCAAGTACCTCACCCCGGCCGGGTTAGCAATTACACCGAAGATTTTTGCAAAACTTCGTTTGGAAAACGAAGCATCAAGACAAAATTTGTCTCTTTTTCTCAAGCCATTTTAAGAGATTTTGTACTAAAGAACGACGTGGAAGATGAATGATATGTATAGTTACATTGTTGAACACTTCATTGGCTGCTTGTGGTTGTTCTTGTGAAACTAATGGAAAGAGACAAGAATGGTTTCTTCAAAAAAATAAAGTTAATTAATACCATTTTGTTTTTTTGCTCTTTTTGATAAATTAATTTTCTGTATTTTTATTCATAACTTTTGAACCAATGAAGCAAATTCAAAGTGTGATATACCAAAATTTTTAAGTTTATACGATTAAGAAAAAATTATTATTTTTTTGTTCTTAGTTTGCTCACATATCAAATCAAATTTTGTAAGACACCCGGTCAAAATGGTGGTCTAGCATTATGTCATTTTATATAAAACAGTCGCGGTATCTGCTCGATGAGTAGACATACCTATTTTGTTTTTCATGGCAGCTGACTGTAAATCTGTTTCCAATGGCATTGAGTATTTTGTCAGTACTGTATTTAGTGGTACACTTCTGTCGATACAAAAAAAATTTAGACACAGAGTATTGGATTGTATTTTCACGTGATAGATTTGATAAAATCTTACATCGAGTACTCTATTATATATATACCTTAGTTAAGGGATGAAATTTTCGCGAGTTTTTTTCGAGCCTTCTGAATATTGCAAAGTAGGAGGTGATTGGAGGTTTATGGGTTAAAAGGGAGGGTTTACTTTGAAATATGGGAGCCAAAGTGTAGGTAGAGGATAAAGTCAAAAGGTTTTCATGTTGGACTGAACCATGGCGGGTCCTCCAATGCTTAGTTTCACAAAAATGAGAAACATTGGGTATAAGTCAAATATTTTTGGACCATATTCTATTCAGTTCAGCTCAATCAGCTTGATGCACATAAAATATTAAAATATATATATAACTTACTTCGAAGGTCTTGTGAATAAGTTTATGATTCTAGCGAGGGAAAGAGAAAAAAACATGAAAAATTATTTCCAGTTTCACTACACGACTCACATATTTTTTAGAAAGAAAATATTGAAAAAAGCTATATGTATCACCGATTATATAAGTGGCCTACTTGGTGGCCTATGATTTTAAATTAGTCTAATTGTAAACCGATTCTATAGAGCTGAAATCATAGGTGGGAAATTTAAATAAAAAAGCCTGGGCCAAATACCTTAAAGTTGATAATCCCTTTTGAATTTTCAAGCTTTAGAAAAACGTTTTCGCGCACTTCAGAATTTTTTAGGAACTTTCTCAGAGTAATTCCGTTCGAAAAGCTTTTTCAAATTTGGGTACGAGATGTAAAGAAGATTTACTGATATGATTTGGCGCATCTTATAAAAAGGCAAGAAGAGGCTCACAGAAGAAGCTCAAGAGGAAGACCAAGAGTCGATTTCGCCTAAGGGGAGACACAGAACTGCGAGACAAATGGGACATCAAAACGGTGATGGAGGACAGAAGTAAATGGAAAGACTTTTTCAAAGCTTCTAGATCGGGAGATCGTTTGTATAATAAAGCTATAATAAGCGTAATTATAGGTGCAAAAAATGGTGTCTGCAAAAACGTAACAATGACCAACTCACTTGACAGTTCTTCCACGTTCTATGACGGGCATTGTTTTATATTGTGAACAAAGCCATGTCATAGCGCATATGCATAATGCTGGCTTTCTATTCTTAAAGCCTTCACAAATTTTCTATAAAAAACAAACAATTGTAAGTGGAGTCTAAGCTTAACATTGCAAAAAGGTATTAAAATGACTGAAGTCATAAAGCACAAAAGACAATACAGACCCATTAAATTTCACCTGAAAAGGTAATGCAGTGGAGCTGACCTACTGGGAGAATTCATGATCAAGTAAGGCAGTCCGGAAAATATAGAAGAAAGTGGTGAAATAGCATTAGTATTTTCTAAGGTATATAAGTATATAGCATGGAGGTACCTGCAGGTCATCAGTACTAATGTGTCTTCGTAAATGTGCTTGCGTCAGCTCTTTAACAATCATTCCACTACTCCAACAGTATTCACCCCACTCAGCATTACTGAAAAGAAAATATTTAAAGCGATTGAAGAATTCTGATTCGCACCGAAATGTTTAAGAAAAGGACAGGCTATTGAGCATTACTGAAAAGAAAAATATAAAGCGAATCCATGAAGAATCTCAATCGCACCGATGAAATGTTCAAGAAAAGGACACAGGCTATTGAGCATTACTGAAAAGAAAAATATTGAAGAATCTCATTTTCACCAATGGAAATGTTTTTAAGAAAAGGTCACAGGCTATTATTCTAGGCCCAACGCTGCCTTATCCTAGATATCTAAGCCAGGTTCAGTCACTTGATACAATATAATGGTAAAGTTGTGAAAAATCACGAATATAAAAAAAATCATTGAAGCACCGAGAACACTATATCACCTTTACATAGTGTCGCAGCACTGCAATATCTGGCTTGATTAATCAGGCAAACGCTGCCTATCACACATTTGTTTATGATGTATTGAAAAACAAGGGGTACTTTGGGGATTTCAGTGTAATCACTTCAGACAAAGTGTCCTTTCGCGTCAATGCTCTTCTTTTCTAGAATATGGCCTACCTTATTGGTACAAATTATGGCGGATGGCCAAAAAATCTTTTTGAAGGGAATTCATTCTGACAGGAATTTCATTTAGCAGTTCAAGATAAAATAATTATGGCGGACACTAAATTTAGTAACCGTAAAACTTGTACCAATAAGGTAGTATGCACAGACTGCAATTTAGAAAGCCTCGAATCTGGTGGAGAGGTTTTGGTGAATTTTTTTACTAACTTGTTTTGTGGATTGTGTGAAGTAGGTATAGGTTCCAGCATTGCATCCATGGATGTTTGACTGTACATCTTACGGCTGGTAATCTTGGTGCAACTCTTATGCCAAGTGGTGAAAAATGATGAGTCATTGGTTGAAAAACTTTCCACAAAAACCTGGGAATGTACATTGTTAGAATTTAGTATAGTAATTATGTCATAAAAAACAAATTCTATAAGATAAAAGCCAAAGTAGACATAAAAGACTAAAATCAAACTTCAACCAAATAGAAATAGCTCAGTGTACCTGATCACCAAATATTGTTCCAATGTATGTTAACAGTAGGAAAGAATTGTTAAAGAGTTCTGCCCTCAAATCAGCATGGACTAAAACATGAAAGTTTGAACATCAGTACAGTAGTTAAAAAATAAGAGCCTGGACCTCATGCCCAAAAAAATAGAGCCACATCCAAAATGTTGTTATGGGTTATTTAAGAAAATTTTTTGCGGGGGTGGATTGTTGTGCGGGGCTAACGTTAAGTCAGGTTATGTCTGGAGATAAATTTGTGATGTCTAGGGGTAATTTTTAAATGTCTGAGGGGTTGAAAATGCTAAATTTCCATGGTTAAATTTTGAGAAAAAGCTTATATCCCTTTCGAAGTAGGAACTCCTCTTTTTCTAGTAGGAAGCAAAGTGCTCTCCAGACATCACCAACTCTGCGCGCACAACATTCAGATACCATGGTACATAGTAGTGACACTCGAACTACGTGGGAGAGCATGCTGCTCTCGCAGACGTAGAACTTCACAATGTCTGGCATATCTATCCACACTCTTGTATCAGAGTAGTGGTACCCAATTTCCCTCACATGGTATGGGTTGACCCAGCGAAGGTGCGTTCACTTGCCAAGTGAATCGTACAACCACAGTGGGAATCAAACTCGGGCCTCCTGGACGAAAGTCGAGAACGATGACCACCACACCATTATGCCTACTTCATTGATAAGTGATAACATTTAAAAAAATATGTGATCAATCAAAAAATGGCACACACACCGTCATTTGAACCAGCAGGACATCTTTCTGCAACTGAATTTATCCTGGAAAAAAAAACGTTACAAAAGAAAAGAAAAACACAAAGCCGAGAACAAAATAATACATTTTAAGTGGCAAATTAATAGTTTAACAGCTCATTTAATAATAAAATGATAAGCTGGGAATAATCAATCAGGATTTGCTATTGTTCTTTTTGCATAAAAAAATAATTCACTACCTCATGAGCGATTGAATTAGACTTTTCATGTTATCAGTAGAAGCGATTGCCACAAGGATTTGTAAAATTTCTGGAGACGAAAGCAATGCAGATATTTCTTGAGAAGTCATTTCACGGTTCTCATCTCCAGTCATGGCTAATTTCATTATGATATCACTTTGTTTCTTGGTTCCACTCAGTAGCTTTGACAAGAGACTGTTGTCTGATTCTACAACAATTCCTGGTGTTGTATATGAATTGAGCAACAGCTCCATTTGATTGGAATCCAAACATCTGTTTGCGTGGCACGCATTGACAAATTTTTGGTATCCATTAGCACTAAACAAAAGAAAATCTTTAATTAGTCTTAGTGGGCAGTAGGGTTTGGAAGTCCTCTCTCTAAAAAAGAACAATAGAACAGTAGAAATTCCTCCAATATGGGTAAAAAGTAAAAAGACTTTATATACCTGATTTATTTTTTATTTTTAATGTATTATATATCTATGTTGTTTTTGGGTGCAAAGATTAGTAAGACTAAAATGTTTATCAACAGTAAAAAGATTTTTTTTACCTTATAACAGAATTGAGGTTTTCAAAATCAAGTTTGGAAAGTTGTTGACATACATTGAATGCCAATGTATTGTTGGTTTGCCCTGGATATCTGGAGTTTAAATCACTAACAATTGATGGTAACTAAAATTAAAATAAAAAACATTGATCTTCTGAGAGGCTTTTAGGAAAACATAAAATTTGGTCAAGGAACTGGGAGTGGAGTTCGATAAAGAGGAGAAGAAAGAATGCTCCAAAAATATCAATCAAGATTAATACATGTATCAGAGATTGCTATCATTAAGTGGATACAGACCTCCCAGGCATCTTTTTAGGTTAGGAAATTAGGAAATTTTTTGCTCTAAAAATAGGAAAAATTGGGTCAAAAATCTTTTTTTCTAATTCACCCGGTACTATATTCACTGTCATTCAAGTGAAATACTATGAAAAGGAAATATTATACGACCAACCTTAAAGAATTCTTAGTTTCCACGTTACTGGGTGACGAAAAACTCATGCAGGAGGATCGAAAATATTTTTTTTAACATTTTTTCTAGGATGCTATGGTTGTCTAAGTTCAAAAACTATAATTTTAATTGTTAAAAATGTTTGTTTGTTTGCTTTTTCAAAAATTCAGAAATTTTCACACGCATTCTGAAGTTCATTAATTTTTTGTGGCCGAGTGACCTAAAAAAGATTTCTCACCTGACCAGTAAAGCGGAAAGAAACCTTTTTTAGGGTTGGTCTAGTAAAAAAATATATATTCAAACTGACTTTGATGAGAAGGAATCCAATGAATATCATCTGCTCCAAATGGCTTGCATTTGTATGCACCAAAATGTTGTGTATTGAAAACTTCACAAGATCGACAACCAACTGGTTCACGTTTAAACTCTTGAAAGTGAAAATAATTTTACCACAATGAAAAGTAAATATCTAATATTATCAAAGAATAAGTCAGATGGATAGCTCTTCAACGAATTTAAAGAGCAACTTGCAAGTTTAATGTCGATGGTCGATATTCAATATTAAAAATGTTGATCTTTAAGTTTGAGAAAGATTGGTGTTGTTAAATATCTCATAAAATTATTTGCAGTCTATTCAATCTTCAGTATTCAACTTAAATTCATTTCTGACTTGTTTTAAAATAATAACAAGGAATCTTGTTTATGAAAAAAATAAGAAATACCTCCATTTTCAACCACGTGTCTAAGATGTCTGTTTGTTTTTGTGCTGGTAAGCTGAGGTATTGGAGTGTCTGAAAGATAATTATGTATGATAACCTTTATTGCAAAATACACAGGGGTTGGAAATTCTAAACATGAATTACTGAGTTAAAGCCAGATTATATGCTGAGTCACCAGTACAAAGCAAGAGCGTTGAAAGGTTGTAAAATAAATTTATTGAACTGTATTAGAAATGCGAGGTTACTGTTTTTTTTCTCCAAAACACAGACCTTTTATTAAATTTTTTTTCTAAGCATTGCATATTTTTCTGATTTTTGCTTTGGAGATTATGAAAAGAAGACATTGTAGTCACTAGTATACTGATGCAAGGCACATTATTATTTTTGTTGATTGATTAGAAAAACTGCAAATGTTTTGCAACCTCAGCATATTTTTGACTCTGCAGTAGTCATACTACTTTTTAAATCGCCAAATTGGCATTAATTCACAAAATTTAGGTAGCTAAGAGAAAAAATACTTTAAAAAAGGAGAAAAATCTTTAAAAGGTACCATAATAATATCAACAATTTCCAATTTTCCAATTTTCAAAAGAAAACATTTGTAATCTAAACTCACTTGAAACTGTAAGAATATGAATATTTCTTGTGAATGGCTTTCACAAGGTAGTTGCTGGTAATTGGTAAATGTCGTAGAAGTGTCAAGGAACCTACAGATAGAAACAAAAATAACCAAAATACCAAAAAAAGCTAAAAAATATGTTAAAAAGTCAAGCCATTAGAAGAACTATAGAATTTTAGAACTATCACACATTAGACCCTGTGCATCAATTATGTTTTTGATGTGGCATAGCAACTAAAAAATGAAATACAATTTTCAGCTTTAGGTATTTTTAGAACTATGCCAAAAATAGGAAAAAATAAGTGCGGTATGCGAAATTTATTTAAACATAATTTAAGGGGAAGGACTGAAAATTTTAAGCAACTTTTTAAGGGGTTATTGGTATTATTTTATGACATTTATACAATCTTACCTTGTTACATAGCTAACAAGTTCTTTCAAGTTTGTCTCGTATTTTGAAAAAATTGGATTCTGATTAATTCTGTCATACTGCAGCATCAAAAGTTCTTTGACATGGACTTGCAGAGATGGGTATTCATCTGCAAGATGATTTTGAAAACAAAATAAGATACAATTATCAGGTTCACAGCTTCAATACAAAATGGTCAGAAAGAAATTATGTTTATGCTATCTCCATGTTTTGTTAAATTACTGTTCTTAGATGTTTCCTCTTGAAAATTTTCTCATTATCAACTATTTTCTTGGTGACTCTTGACAATAAAACAAGAATAGTTCTATTGCTAAAATAAATATTTAAATTAAAAATTCCGTAAAAGTGCTCTTGTTAAATCTTAAAGATAAGATATACCTGCAAATGATAGTTTTCCAATGAAATTCAAATCTTGGAAGAAAGAATGACATACAACTTTGTTTAAAAACTTTTGTGATTTTTCAATGACGGCGATGAAACTTTCTGGATCCGGATGCATCAATTCATTTCTTAGTGCCTGAAAAAAAACATAATAATGTGATGTCTTTGCAGGTAGGTCCTCTGCAATAACAGCGTTGCCTAATACCGACCAGAAAAAATCAATTCAACAAAATGACTTTGATCACCTTACATTATATAAATTCTGATACACCTCTATTGTATTTTCCAATACCCAGATTGTTGCTCTAGAGATTGCTTTGGATATTGAACGGTAGCATACATTTCCAGAATCATGTCTGAGTAAAAATTCCAAAAAGTATGAAAAAATTAGTTCTTCAAATTTACCATTAGAAAATATAAGGTAAGATTAAAAAAATCAGCAAAGTTGATTTAATTTCAGCAAAAGCATTTCAGTTAAAACCATCTTTGGTTCACTACATGATGTTCAGAAAAATTCTTCAGTTCAGAAATAATATATATTTATTACAAAAAAAAAAAAAATCGATAAGAGTACATCTATAGAATACCTGATAGAAGTTGTGCAGTTCTCTAAAACATCAAGTGCTGAGGAGAAACATTTGTTCTTTCCCCCTAGGGATAGCTATTATAACATAAATCAAATAATAAATCAATCAATGGTTTTAAAATTAAAACCTTTAATAAAAACTCAAGCATTTTGTTAAAAAAGTAACTCATCCATGATAAAGAACTAATGTGTTATCGCAAGCGATTTGGATAACGTTGATTTTTGAACGGTCCAAGAAAAAGAACGATAATTACCGTTCCGGACCGGTCAAGAA